>BQNB010047202.1:0-43263 GCA_026074375.1 Tanacetum coccineum | reverse complement strand
AAAACACGGATCAAAAGATGTTTATGATATGAATTAAACTCTCCAAGTAGCTGGAAAAACACCCCCTAAACCAAAGAATCGACTTAGGGTTTGGGGCTTGATAAAAACTAAGTTATGAAGCTATATTTATAGGAAAACCCTAGGTCGGCATTCCTGACGTTGTCAACAAAATTTTTGATGCCATCGTGGCGTCATTTTTAACCAAGATGTAGATTTTCTCGCTACGATCGTGTGGGTTGTTGAATCGTCGAAATTCGAGTTCGTATGAAAGAGTTATGATCAAAACAGTATTTGGTACTTCGCGCGTGATGCGTATTTTCTTTTAATATATTTTTACCAAGTTTTAAGTTTATAAAACTCGATTCACCTATGATCTACAATGCACTAACAGGCAGAGAACCCGGTTGTGTGTAGAGCAGGATTGGTAAATCCGAGGTCGACCCAAAGAGCTAAGCGTAAGGCTTCTAAAACGAGGCTATCTACTATTTAAACTAGAAAGCAATTTAAATTATCGTGTTTGGATAGAGAGAATGAAGACTTAATAGAAATGAACTAGGTATGATTGAAGGGAAGATAGTGCAGTCCTAATTACTTTTTAATTAACTTAATGATTCGAAATATTCTACTATATGGAAAGCATGGATTGAATGGTCATCTAATCCTCACTTATCTCGCGAATCCCCACCATACTGGTCATAATAATCGGGATTTTATCCCATTGGTCATGGTAAGTGAGCACCATATTTGGCATTCTTATGGTCAAAGTAATATAACCAAACAGATAACCTTAATTAACAAGGAATAAATGAATCATAATGATAATTAATAAGATAAGCTTAGCCAAAAAGTGTATTCATACAATCAATATCACTGTCAATTAATGATAGTAATGAAAACATGATAATCGAACCAAACTAATGATGATGATGATCGGGACCAAATTCTTCCTTCAAGAATGGCTGGAGAATGCTGAAAAATGACTTCGATGATGTCTTAGTCGTCCCCTCAGATGGGAGGAAGAAGGATTGAGTATTTAGTGAATTTGGCCTGTGTTTTAGGTTCATGAGTGGTTACGGCCGTAATGGATTTGTTATATTATGTCGTAACCATGCTGATGTCGACATTCCAAAATATAGGCAAAATGGACTTTACGGCGTAACCAAATTGTAGGGTTACGGCGTAATGATGACTCAGCAAACACAGCATCGTTGACGTGTAATTGTTATGGTGTAATGATGACTCAGAACTTTACGCCATAAACTAGAGTTATGAGTTACCATCAGCCAAAATTTCTATTGTTGTTATATTTCGTAATCTATGATATGTGTTTAATCACATATCACTTTTCTTTATAAAAACGAGCTTAAATGACAAAAAAACAAATAGAAAATACATTGTATTTGTCTGTTTTGTTAATTGTGTTGTGTAGGTAAATGGATATTCACAAAAGGACAAAAATATAGCCAAATGGACAAAAAACGAGCACGAGATTTGAAGAGTGTGAGAAAACGAAGCCGAGGACGCATTTATTTTTATAGGCTAACCTGGATCCATTTATTAGACCGGGTTCAATTTACTAAGTCCATGAAAAAATGTATAAGACTAAAGTCCAAAATTCCAAACCCAATTCATAACAATTCCAAACTGGTCCAAGCTCAAGAAATAAACCTAAGCCCAAAGTCTGGATCCAAAGTCAATGTATAAAAACACTCAGTCAAAGTTACTGTACCTATTTCTTCCCTGTTTTTACTCAGTAACATATCAAGATGATTAATTCTTCCCTCCACATGCCCCATCCTTTCTAGAAGGCCAACGTGGCAAGTATTACATCATTCACTGACACCTTGGTAATCCCAAGGTATCCTATTGGCTAATGAGACGTGGAGGATGATCCAAGGGTACAAAACGATGGATGGGAGTTTGTTATGATTGAAGGGTCAAGATTGAAGCAAATAGACGCTCCTCCTTACCTATAAGCTTCTCTTATGTGCTATAAATAGAGGTTGCAATCCACATAGAGAGATATCTAGTTTTTAGTATGATTTTAGCTTAAATTTCAGCTTATTGTATTGTTTTTATTGTATTTCATTTCAAAAGCTTGTAACCTCTTTTATCATTAATAAAAATTCAGTTTACCTTTAAATTTTGTGTTGAATTTATGTTTTACTTTTATGCAATTTCAAATTAAAATGTGTTTGGATATGACTTAATAAGCAATAAGCTCTTGTAACCTTAATAAGCTAATAGTTATTCAGTTAAGCTTTCTTATAGCTTAACTGAATAAGCTTTTCACTAGAATTACCTCACAAAGTTATCTTAAGCTAATAATGGATGATAAGCCAGAAATGGAAAGGCTTATGGGACTGTACCAGCTTATGAAAATAAGCTGGAGCTTGTAGATTAGCTCTTAAGAGTATTTATATGTCTTTGTTTTGAGCAAAGGACAAGGTTAGTTCACTTTTCTATCTAGCTTAATTTTCTAATTCAGCTTATTAAACTGCTTAATCTGTGCTTATTATTGTTGCTTATTTGCTTATCCTGCTTAATATGTTTAGTTTGTAGCTTAGAAGTAGTTTTATTTGAGTTTTAGTAAAACTGCTAGTTTAGAAGTCAAAATTGCTTATGAGTTTAGCTTATTATTCAGTGCTTATTTTTCTAAAGTTCTTGCTTATTTGTCATTAATAATCATAGTTTTTAATCTGTTTTTATAAATTAGAGCTTAGTTTGGTCTGTTTTAGCTTAAAAATAGTTTTACAAGTTTTAAATGGGTGTTTGGGTTAAGCAGTCTTAACTAAATAAAATTAAGTGTAAACTGTTTTTGGAACTCAAATCAGCTCCATAAGTTCTAGTTTAGTCTAAATGTTAGTTTTATTAAGCTTAAAATAGGTTTTGTTTAGTTTTCTACTTTATTTTATCAAAATCTCAAGTGTACTTGTCCAAATGATTCACCAAACTGCTTATTTGTTGGATCAATAGAAAGTTTGTTTAAGTTGTAGTTTTTTATGTTCAAATGAGTTTCTAATGCATCATTGCACATCTGTTTTGAGTCAATAGCTTTAGGAAAAGCCTTTAGAGTGTTTTTGATCAAAAACAGTCTAGTAGTGTTAGTTTATAAGGGTCTGAATATGCAGATCAAGTGTGGTCAATTACTAGCTCAAATTAGGGTTATTTTTTGTAAAATTAGCTTATTGTAGTTATGAATGTTAATCTGTTTCAAAGGTTTTAGTGTATCAATTTAGTTTATGTAGTCTTAATTTTAAGCACAGGTAGTCATCTATTTTCAAAAAGCTCATAAAAAAATAATAGTAAAGTAACTGTTATTGTTCAACTTATCTTTTCTAGCTTATTTCTTTAACAATTTTTTTAATTCCATGCTTATTTGTGTAAGTTAAGTTCTAGTCCTTGATCGTATTCTTCTTTTAGCTTATACACTTAAAAGTTTGTCAAAAGTCCTTCTAAGTCACTTTTTTGGTGTCAAATTGTCTCAATGTTTAGTTGTGTTTATCTGCTTAATTGGTTAGCTTATTTCTAGTTTAAGATGTATTGAGTATAGGTTTAGGTTTTTTCTGCTTATTGTTTTTTATAGCTTATTGAGTCCTTAAGAGCGAATGGTCTTAACTACATGGAAAAAATGGTTCTTAACTAGCTAAACTGTCACTTTTGATTGTTTTTTTAGCTTATTAATAAGTTCTGGCAAAAAGTCCTTTATTAAAGTTTCTTATTTTTGCTTATTTTTTAGCTTTTTCAAAAAGAAAATAAAAAAATGTTTTGCAAAAATGGACAGTCACAGGACTCGAACCAGTGACCTCCCCCACACAACACACACACCTTACCATTCTGCCCTTGGGACTTTTTCATTATACCTTTGCACAATTTATTACTTATACTCAGGTTGGTATTTGGCTTATTCAGCTTATTGATTTTTCCTAGCTTATTGGTAAAATCTTTTTCATCTATTTTTCTTTGTAAACCTCAAAAATAGTGTCTAGTATTTTTATAAATTTTCTCAAATTTTTATGATTAAGTTTAGTATTTTTAGTTTAATTTTTAGTCTCATTTAGTTTTAAAAATAGTTTTAATTAGTTTAAAAATTAAAAAAAATATTTTCTGTTATTAAAATTTAGTTTAATACATTTTAGTTTAAGAAATTTGCATTTTGAGTTTTTAGAGTTTTATTTTGTCATATTTTTGGTTAACTAGTTACTTTTAGTTATTAATTAGTTTTTTTTAAATTGTTTTAAATGTCGTTAGAATTTTAAATTGCCTTTATTCCTATATTAGCGTACCTTTATGTGCATTCCCTTTGCGTTATTAGAATTAGAATTCAAAATCCAAAATATCAATTATTAAGCACTGCGGATCAGAACCTGAAACAAGATTTTCAATATTCATGCTTCGTTGGGAAAAACGACTCGGGAACGATTTGAATTTTATCCTTTCCTAAGGGTAATTTTCTCATCAATACTTTCGGAAAATATATTTTATTAGTGATTTAGTTATTACTCTTTAACAAGTAGTAAATTTGACGATTTGCTTTTATATATAAACTATTATATCTTTGATATTTTATATATATATATTATATATATATATATAAATTTTATTATATACTTTCATACTATAATACAATTGGAATCATCCATCCTTAACTCGTGGAAGTTAAACCTGATGTCTCCCAATGTTGCCAACTACTGTATTCCTAATACCATATCACAACCACCCAAAGGTAATAACATGACATCTGTAGTAAAGGAATGAGGACCAAATTGCCATTTGAACTGTTTACACTCAGAGTCAGTTACCAAATTGTTACCATCAACCACTGTAACTGCTAATGGACATGTGTTTCTAATATCACAACCCAACTGTTTAGCCATGTTTTTATCTAAGAAATTATGAGTTGAACCATAGTCAATCAAAATATGTATTGTATTCTTACCAACTGTACCCACCACCTTCATGGTCTTGAAGTTGTTAGTACTAGTCAAGGCAATTTAAGGAAATTACTGGTGCCTGCAAATACACTAATCCATTATCTACCATAGTTTCATCTTCTTCCAAAAATTCCCCCTCACTTTCCATGTCAGGTATAAGAACTAAGGAATACAATTGGCCACTATATTTGTGTCCTGGAACATATTTCTGATCACAGTAGAAACAAAAATTATTGGCCCTCTTTTCAGCATACTCTTTTTGTGACAATCTCCTATTTTGAACTACAGCAGGAGTGTTTGGCTTAGCACTCACAGTACTAATAGGAGCATTGGGAGTGGTCAATAAGGGTTTGTTAAAAGTACTTGTAGATGCTTTGAATCTTGAACTCTAGGGACAAAGCTCTTAATACCTTTTTTTCTTAACAGCTTTTATAAGTTATCCCTTGAACAGACTTTGTTAGACATTATGCATTCAGCTAGGTGTTTTAGGTTTAAACATCCTAACTCTCATCTCTATCTCAGTTAGAAGTCCTCCCATGAGCAAACTAACAACATGTTCATCACTTACTTCAACTCTACTTAAAAGACTATCAAATGCATCCTCATACTCCCTAGCAGTAGTTTCATACTTCAAATTCTTTAACTCAAACATTGGATCATCATACACATTACCAAACCAAGCCAAGATAGTTGTTTCATAGATTCCCAACCACATTCATAACACTTATAAAAATGAACTCTATTAAAATGAGTATGCCACAACAAAGCTTATCATTTAAAAGGAAATGAATGTTACATTATCCATGTCTGCTGGTCTTGTTTACAGAAAAAACTGTTCACACCTGAACACCATCCCTTAAACATCTTTACTAGAAATTAGGAAATTTAATTTTGGCAATCCTACTATGAGTCTATTGTGGACCATCTTTAGCATTTGAGTGTTTTGTAGCACGCTAATGCTGTGATATCTTTAGCCATATCTGCCATAGATTCCTGGTTAAATAAAATTAGGCTAAAGAAAGTTCCTATACCACACACACTAGCAATAGTTCAGCAAGTACCTCCTTGTTTCTTCCATCAGAGAAACTATTGGACCAGTGGAAGACCAACATTTCTAGTTGAAGCACATTGTAAAGAAAGTTCACTAACTCCAGAACAAGTAACTAACCTAAACTCAATATCAATAATCATTCTGTTGCTCTTTGTTTAAGAGCCGTACAACCAAGATGTTAAATGATTGCTCTAACTTGATACATTGATCACTAGAGTTGTATAAACATGGTTTGTGATTTGTTGTATACTAAATAAGTATTTGTGAATGGAACAAAATTAGAAAAGAATTGAGATCGTATTTGCGAATTGAAACGTATTTTGAGTATAAAACTCTGTTCAGTCAATCTTGATTAAAGTTGATCGGAAAAAATGACCGAAAACTGAACAGAAAATGGTTGTACAGTGGATTTTGGTGATAGTGATGCCAGGAAGGATGCTCTGATACCACTTGATACACACCACTAGGGATCAATTAAGATCCGTTAATGGATTACAAGAGTTGGGCAATCAAGAACAAGAAATAGACCGCCAAAACTTAACTTGTATTATCAAAGTGAATTTGTTACAATGAAACAGAATGGTTACAGAGAGAAGAAGTTGGAAATACAGTTCTAAGCTAAGAAATAAAAGAGAGACATAACGAGTATTTAAACACAGTTTTGGCGGGAAAGTCTGTTGGATTCGGTTGAGGAGTAATTCACGTGCAACTCACGTGCCTAGTCCAGGACTATACACGTGCACCTCACGTGCCACCAACTTATCCAATAGCTTATTAACTAGCTTATACTTGGCTTATAACAACTTTCTTAATGTTGGGCAACCTTGTGATAACTTCACAAGTCCTGCATTAGAATTTCCTACACACTCCAGACGCAAAGACCTGAAATACCATACTTCCCGATATAATCCAAACCCACATCCGTCAATCCTCCATGCTGTCACACCCCCAAACAGGGCCTGGACGGAATACGTGTCCGGAGGCGTGACGTCATCATATTTCGAACACAAGGCACGAGAGAACGACTTGCATCATTTAAAAATAGATAAGTTTTACAAGATTTGAAAGAAATTAAACATTTGCGGAAGCGTAAGAAAAATGTTGCGGAAGCAAAATTATGTTTTGAAAAGTCAACGAGTATGATTGAGAAATAAAATCTTGGTAATGGTTATCATATTGCACGTAGACTCCACATAGCACGTCAATAAGTCCAAATCTAATCACCTAAGAAAAACATGCTAAAACGCTCAACATAAAGTTGCGTGAATTCATAGGTTTAAGTAAAACATTTATGAGGATCAAAAACGTTTAGCGAATACTGCTTTACTCGCAGTATTATGTAAAGTATTTAGTAATCAGAAACGTTCAACCAAGGTAGTGTGGACCACAAGTTATGAAACGTATGTGACAGTTATAACGAATACAACTTCACATAAAAGTATTTACTGTTGCACTAAGCTCATGACACCGAAGCTAATTGTTGCACGCAATATGCTAGATAATAATTCTACCCTATCGGTGTCTGACCATGACAACCAACGAGATTTGACATGTTATGTATCCGTATATCGAGAGCCCCGTGGGTAGTGAGCGCTACTCACCCGGATAGGGATAATTAGTCCCAATAGATCTATTTATAACATTCACGCTTACTGAGACCAATCCAATTGGTTATACCATAATTAACGGTTCATGATAGTTTCGGGCAAGAGAGTGGTCTAATCGCTAATTAGGCAACACGTAAACAGGGATATCTCACGCAAGCACTTGTGTCCAGTAAAAAAACCAACGTTTTCGTAAAAGCTTAAAGTACTTATATCCATAAGTAAAAACGAGTGTGGTATATATCATGTAACAAGTTTGTAATCAACGTATACGAGTTTGAAATTCAGTGAAGTAAACGAGTTTGCAAACAAGCATGTTTCTCACCCCAAAGATATAAAACATTTATTCAAAACGAGTAAAAGAGTGGGGCTATGAACTCACCTCGACGTTGCAGAACGATTAGAAGAAAGGCAACTAATAAGCACAACATAAACGGAAAACAGAACGGCTCGACCAAGAAGATGCAGCTTAACTTAACAGTTATATCCCACTACTTTGGGATGACGAATTTAGGGTTTTCCGATGGATGAGCACATCAACGCGACACGTTGATAAGGAATTTGGATTACAAGTTGTAAGAGTTTGGTGGTTGGTTAAATAAAATAAATCGAAAAGAAAACGCAAAGTATGTAATATATTTCGTATATATTACATATGAAAAAGAAACAATTATATAATTCAGATGGTGAATTATATAATAATGACAAACAACCAAAAGAATAAGTCGCCATATATAATACTTTACAAGTATTATATAAGAAACATGGGAAAATAATGGTAACAATATAATTCGACACGTGTTCGAAAATCACTAAGTAAATTAATAAAGAGTTCTTGAATAAAAGTAAACACACGTCTTAAAGTGACGAATTAGATAAACGACGTTTTTAAAGATTTTAGAAAAGTTATAGTCGGGAATTATAAGATAATATTTTATAATTTAGTATTTCGTTACGCGTTTTAACTAAACTAGTTGTTTTGTTTATAAAAGTATAGTTTTCATTTATTTACCGATTTATTGTATCACTACAAATAAATAATCTTAAAACTATATAACTTTTTCCTTTTATCGGGTTTTCTAAAATAATAAATGTTTTAGTGAAAATACTAAGTACATAAATTTTTAGAAATTTCGACATGACATATATTTTTACATTATTAAATCAATAAATAATAAAAACGTTTCCCATATTTACAAAATTCAACGTTTTTCCTCTTTAATCAAAACCATGTTGTAAAGTACGCGCGTGTTTCAATTTATATGTATATCTAGACAAGATCGAAAAAAAAACAAAAATAAATACAACCAAACACACCCCTTATTGGGGCTGACCCAAACACCCCTTATTTAGGCAGTTAACACCAGATCTAAACGCCACTTTTGGGCAGTTAAACGCATAAACAAACACCCCGATTCGGGCATGTGTACTAGTCGAATCAAATAACCAAAAGAAGGCCAATATCAAGAAAATAATAATAATAAGACGAGATAACCAACATGAACACGATAGCCACAAGCCCGACACCCTCAGCTGTGGTGGTGGCTAACCCACACCGAACACCACTTTGTGGTGGTTTCGGTTGGGAAACAAACACCCACGAAAATTTATCAAGCCCAAAAGGAAAAGAAACAAGCTTAAACAAACGAAACCAAACTAAACTAGTTATTAGTTTTTAAAAGAGTATGTAAACCATCCAAAGGTCAGAAAAGAGATGTGATGTGATGGTGATCGCGGTCCTTCTAAGCCGCCCGGCTGCTGTGGAGACCGGAGTTATGGCCGGAGTAGGTCGGACTGTTGGTGAAGCATGGGTGGCATGGTGTGTGATGGTGATTGCGTGGTGTGAGGGTGATGGGATTGGGGTGTAGCTGATGAACGATGTGATGTTCGGATGACTGCGGCTGGATGTTAATGGAGAGGGAAAGTGGTGGCGTGAGTGGCGGAGTTGATGTCCGATGGGCCGGGAGGTGTGGTGTGGATGGTTGTGATGATGGACGTGGCCTGATACGGTGGCGTGGTGGTGTGGATAGTGGAGACAAGGTGGAAAATGACGAGGGGATGATGATGACGTCGGTGGTTATGCAGTGGTGGGCGGCCGAAATATGGCCGGAAAATGTGACGTCGCCGGAAAATAATCAAAGGGAGGAGTGTGTGTTTAGGGTTAGGGTTATATGAATGAAAAAGAAGGAAACCTTATACGGTTTGGTTTTTATATGGTGGAAAAATTATAAAAACAAATATAAAATGTGTAATAGTTAGGGGGTTTCAGGTAATATTAACTTAGGGACACATAAAGTGTAATTTGTAAAATAGCGGTTCGGGACTCGTTTAGGTATGTTAGTCGGGTTGAATCCAAGACACGACATGTTACGCCGTTGTTTTCTAATTAATTTTTCCTATGAAAAGTGAGTATTTTACTTGACCAATATTTTAAAAAATGTTATTTTGACATTTATTTATGTTTATTATTCATTTTGTGTAGTCATCGGGTATCACGGACAAGCTTTGTCCGTAAAAATAAAACTTTAATTTGAGCGTTCGCGTTTTTTAAATAATCGCTTTTGAATAAAATATTAAGTAATTTATTAAATACTTTTATTTAATAAAAAGTGATAATTAAATATAAATTTAATTATATTTGTGTCGGTACGCGTTGTATGCGGTTTTTAAAACTTTGCAGGGCTATTTTAGTCATTTTCTGTTTGGTTTCGTGTCTCGGGTAAAACTGGAAAGTTGTCCGGAATGGCGTTTTATGTCAAACGCTAGTATACTCCATAATTAATAACTCATTTTGGTGGGTCGTTTTTGATAAGTTAATTTAGGAATAACATATATTTTCTCGTTTTCAAGTCAAATAAGTTTGAAAAATAAATTTGTAAATGAGAGATAATAATAATAATCATGATTTATTATTTAAATACATTTCAAAAATTGCCGGTTACGCGGTAATCGTATTTATGTGACGGTAAAAGGTCAAAAAGTCAAAAAGTCAAGTCGGAACCAAAAAGTCAAAGGGTAAAATAGTAATTTAAAATTCTGAAAATCTCGGGTTGTGACATTACCTACCCCTTAAAGGAATCCCGTCCCGGGATTCGATTTGTGTTAACCTATTGTGTGATCAAGGAAAGGTTTAAGATTTAACAAACCCGTTTTTAAACATGACGTTAATAACTTTATTCAGCAAAAGTTTGATATTTTGACACTTTTTAATATACATAAACTTTGGCTAGGTTTGACCAGGATATTCCACCCATCAGAATAGGTATTTCAAAAAAATATCATTACAAGTTTTAGGATTTATAAACTTGTTATAAGGAAAGTCTCCCGATAATGAAAACATCATAGGAGAAAGTGTAGGCGTGTGGGTATGTCTGCACAAGGGTATAAATGTTTAAGGGCAGAGTCAAGTTTCTGATATCTATAGGGTTCGACGATTAATATCGGACGAGGCTAATGAATGTAAGTATTCGACTTACTTAGGAAGTACGAGGATGTATCATGTCTCAGCTCACCGTAAGCAAATGATGTGAATAAAGTGTAATCGAACGGCTCTAATCGCGACTTAATAAATAGACGCGCCGTAGAACGGGAAATAATAATAACAGTGAAATGCTGCACACAACGTTTAATAAGGAAATAGACAACCATATATGTTTGTTCTTTAGTTTAGTCAACAACATGAGTCTTTACGAACTTATTAAGTTTATGAAGATGTTACGACGTTCTTACGAAAAGTTACTATTTATAGAAAGTTTCCATTTTAGGAAAGTTTTTAGTTTCTGGACGTTAATAGTATCCCCTACTCTAATCATTTTCATATTTCCAAAAACGAACTAGTGAAACCCTAGCGTCTAACCAAAATCCTTAGCTCGCTATATATATATATATATATATATATATATATATATATAAACTTGCTATATTTAGAATCAACCAACGGCAATGACTTATCATTTTTAGAAAATTCCTAAACCTTTGTTTTAATAATAAGAAGCTCCACGAATATTTTCAAAGACTTACGGCACCTAATAAACCTTTCGAAACATTTTAAACGTCCATTTACCCTCATTTAAAATTTGGACCAACAACTATATTTTTATAAATTAATCATAGACTTGACCATAAACTCGACCATAACACCGCCATTTTTTTTTTCAAACTATCCAAATTCTTTACGCAAAAATAAAAATAACTAATAACCAATTCCATTTATTAATACTAGCCTAACCTCTCGCCATCTTTGTTGCAACTCTCAGATCTCAACACTCTCAACAAGAAAATTTATATTATCGAAATCATCAAAAATCTTTATTAAAATAATTATTCATTTTAATCATTTGAAAATCATAGCACAAACCTATGGAGTCGCAAATCAAAAGCATAAGAATACATAGCAACAATAACTATAACAAACGGTGATGGAATGCGAAGAGTGGGGATATTTCGAGAAACAATATCCCAGAATAAAGGTCAACAAATAGGAGGAGCTCGCAAGAGAGCTTATGCGATAGGCGGTGGAATATTGCATGCAGTCGTTAGTTCCAAGATGAATCAAATTCATCAGCTCAAGAGTGCACAAGTCGGTTAGCTCCATAAACAGTTCATAATCGTAAGGATTTGTAACGGCAAAAGTAATAACTTAAGAATGAGATAAGGTAATTCAAGTGAGGCCATAAGATTCTGCTGAGTGGTAAGACACGATTGTGTTTTTAGATCTTTTTAACGGATTCCGGTGATTGTCGGGTTTGAGTTCATACTCGTGTCATATTGGATACCATTAAGCCCACTCATTTATAATTTATTATTTGCATAAAGAAGCGTCCCAATTTATGTAAATAATAAATTGATAAACTTATGGTTCAGTGATTTACAATTTATTTTTTTAAATAAAGAGGCGTCCATCCTTTCAAATAAAGGATTTTATAAATCAGCCTACTTCATATTTTCTGATTACATATGCGTACTCACATAACTTCAAGGTGGTGGATGACATTGGACGATGCCGGTGCTCTATAAGTGACGGAGAGTGTTTAAAAGCTCGTCTTCAGAGAAGGGAGTGAAAACAATCAGGGAGATCGATACATTAGAGTTCAAAAATAGTTACGAGTACATGGTTAAGTAAATAAGATAAAGGCCCTTTTATGTACGAGTTTACAATATCAATTAATCATATTAACCTTCTAGTTACAAGTCCCGCCCATAAAAGATTGTGAAAATTAGATTCATACATAATTCCACTGTTAATACCATATACCGTGACGGGTTTCGCGTATTAAAACGATATTGTATAAGGTTATGAAAAATAAGTTCTAGAGACCATTGCATCGCTCACAATGTCTTAGACAAATTTTAGAGACCATTGTGTCATCCACAATGTCTTAGAAAAGATTAGATATACATATATGGATATACTGTAAAACGGTCCTCACGGAACCAGAGGTTAATGTTACCGACATTGACAAATGACAAAGACATGATTCGTCCATATCTGTTATTTATTGTTAACCGTTTAGATGCAGGTTAAGACGATGCAGTAACTACCTCATCCAGCACTGTCATATTCATTACCATATGCTCATGCTCATGCTACAAAGTCATACTATAAGCATCAAGGTTTGAGAATCAAGAAAGCTCAAGATCAAACAAAAAGAAAGTCTTCCACAACTTTGATATTCAAGATCTTCCTTAAAAGATGTCACACCCCTAGACGGGGCCTGGACGGAATACGTGTCTGAGGGCGTGACGTCATCATATTTCGAACACAAGGCATGAGAGAACGACCACTAATGGACGTTTTGAAAATCATAACTCGTTGCATTGTTTAAAAATAGATAAGTTTTACAAGATTCAAAAGAAATTAAACATTTGCGGAAGTGTAAGAAAAATGTAGCGGAAGCATAATTTGTTTTTCAAAAGACAAAGAGTATGAATGAGAAATAAAGTCTTGATAAAAGGTATCATATTGCACGTAGACTCCACAAAGTACGTCAAGAAGTCCAAAGCTAATCACCTGAGAAAAACATGCTAAAAACGGTCAACATAAAGTTAAAAGAATTCATAGGTTTAAGTATAACATTTATAAGGATCAAAAACGTTTAGTGAATACAACTTCACTCAAAGTATTATGAAAAGCATTTAACAATTTGAAACGTTCAACAAAAGCAGTGTGGACCACAAGTTATAGAACACATGTGATAGTTATAACAAATACAACTTCACATAAAAAGGTATTTACGTTTGCACTAAGCTCATGACACCGAAGCTCAATTTAAAAGGAAGCATTTTATATGCCAAATAGTATTCCTCGCCATAAAGGTATCTGACCAAGATCACCTATTGACAATCCGACATGGTATATATCCGTTTGTTCGGACCTCTAAAACTAGTAAGCGCTACTTACCCGGATAGGGATAATCAGTCCTAATAGATATATTTATAACACTCACGCTCACTTAACCAGTACGGTCGGTTAAGAAATTAACGGTTCATGATATTTCGAGCATTAGTGGTTTATTCGTAACTTAGGCAACACGTAACAGGGAAAGTAGATCAAGATACTTGTGTCCATAGTAAAATCAACCAATGTATTTCCAAAAGAAATACTTTAAGTAATTTCATCCATAAGTAAAACAAAGTGTGATATCATTCATGTAATCGAGTTTCCAAACGAACATTTATAAAAGCTTGAAATCATTAAAGTAAACAAGTTTGTAAACGAGCTTTTTCTCACCCCAAAATAGTAAAGTAAAAATATAAAACAAGTAAAACGTAGGGCTATGAACTCACCTTGATGTTGCAGTACAATTAGCAGAAAATGCAAATAATAAGCACAACACAAACGAAAAATGGAACGACTCGACCAAGAAGATGCAACTTAACTTAACGGCTATGTCCCACTAGCTTAGGACGACGAATTTGGGGTTTTCTGATGGATGAGTGCATCAACGCGACACGTTGATAAAGGATTTGGATTTCAAGTTGTAAGAGTTTGGTGGTTGGTTAAATAAAATAAATCGAAAAGCAACACAAAGTATGTAATATATTCCGTATATATTACATATGAAAAATGAACAATTATATAATTCATATAGTGAATTATATAATAAAGACAAACAACCAAAAGGATCAATCGTAGTATATAATACTTTACAAGTATTATATAAGAAACGTGAGAAAATAATTGTAACAGTATAATTCGATACATTTTCGGAAATCACCAATTAAATTAATAAAAACGTTCTTACATAATATTTAACGCACGTTTTAGAGTTATGAATTAAGTAAACGATGTTTTTAAAGTTTTTACAAAAGTTATTATTTTGTCTATTAGTCGGAAATTATAAAATAATATTTTATAATTTAGTATTTCGTTACGCGTTTTAACTAAACTAGTTGTCTCATTTGTAAAAGTATAGTTTCCTTTACTTATCGGTTTATTGTGAAATTACAATTTAATAATCTTAAAAACTATATAACTTAATCATTTTTATCGGGTTTCCAAGATAATAAAAGTTTTAAACGAAAAATACTAAGTATAGAAATTTCTATAAATTTCGGCATGACCTATTCGTTTATACAACATTTCCCACTTTTATAAAAATTCAATGTTTTCCACTTTAATCAATCCATGTTGTAATATACACGCGTGTTTCAATATATACATATAAACGAAATCAAAAGGTAATAAAATAAGTGAAACCAAACACACCATTATTAGGGGTTGCTGTCCCAAACGCACCCTTTAGGGTGGCTGAACAGCAAAACAAACGCCCCTTATGGGCTGCCCAAAACCAAACACCCATGTTTGGGGTTTTTATTAACCCAAACGTACCCTAGTGGTGCAACTGTTAAACCAAACGCACCCTATCGCTGTAAAACAGCGAACCAAACGCCCCGTTTGGCTGTTAAACGCAAAAATAAACACCCTTTGTGAGTCGTTAACCACTGAAACAAACGCCTTATTTGGGATATTAAAACGCAGCGATAAACACCCATATTTTGTTATCAAACCAACCCGAATCAAAGAACTAAACATAACCAAATGTAACAAAAATAAAACTAGTTAAAATAACCAAACCACACAAAGTTTATTATTAGATTTTAAGAAGAAAACAAAAGTAACCATCCAACTAGGAACATGAGGGGTTGAAGGTGATGGTGGTTCGGAGTGGCTGCCGTGGTGGTGGTGATGAGGTGGTGGCAGCAGTGGGGTGGCGAGGATGGTGATGACGGCTCTGACGATGGTGGAGCGAAGGTGGTGGTGGTGACGTGGCTATGGGGCGGCGTGGAAAGGGTAGTGGTGACATGGTGATGATAACAGCAGGGGTGACAGACGGTGGGAGATGGAGATGAAGCGGCGGTACGTGGCGTGAAGCTGTGGTGGTGACGTGGTCGTGGAGGTGGAGATGGTGTAGTGACAGCGAGGGTGGTGTGGATGATTTTAGGCGACGGTGGGTGGCTGGAATCCGGCCGAAATCTGGCCAGAAAGAGGGGGAGGCGCCGGAAATTGAGAGGGGAAGGAAGAGAGTATATGTGTGTGCTTGGGTTATGATATAAATGAGGTGAAACCCTTATGGGTTGGGTATTTATACTCCAAAGTTAGAAAACAAAGTGTAAATTGTATAATACTCTAGGGGTGGTGGTGTAAATTTATTCTTAAGGGTCCTTATTGTAATTTTTGTAAAATCATGGTTCGGGACTCGTTTAAGTTAGTAAACGATTTATTCAAAACACAAAAATTATGCCGTTGCGTTCAAAATAATTTTTCCCACGAAAATGAGTATTTACTCGACTATTATTTTATAAATATTTTTATAAAATATATTTAAAATCATTATTATTTATTTGGTAGCCATCGGGTATCACGGGCAAGTTTTGTCCGTAAAAATAAAACTTTAATTCGAACATTCGCGTTTTTAAATAAACGCTTTTGAATAAAATATTAAATATTTTTATTTAATAAAAAGTGATAATTAAATATAAATTTAATTATTTTTGTGTCGCTACGCGTTGCGTGCGGTGTTCAAAACTTTGCGAGGCTATTTTAGTCATTTTCTGCTTGGTTTCGTGTCTCGGGTAAAACTGAAAAGTTGTCTGAAATGGCGTTTTATGTCAAACGCTAGTATACTCCATAATTAATAACTCATTTTGGTGGGTCGTTTTTGATAGGTCAACTTAGGAATAACATATATCTTCTCGTTTTCAAGTCAAATAAGTTTAAAAAATAAATTTGTAAATGAGAGATAATAATAAAAATCATGATTTATTATTTAAAAACGTTTCAAAAAAAATTGCCGGTTACGCGATAATCGTTTTTATGTGCCAGTAAAAGGTCAAAACGTCAAAAAGTCAAGTCGGAACCAAAAATCAAAGGGTAAAATAGTTATTTAAAGTTCTGAAAATTTCGGGTTGTGACATTACCCACCCCTTAAAGGAATCCCGTCCCGGGATTCGATTTGTGTTAACCGATTGTGTGACCAAGAAAAGATTTAAGATTTAGTAAACCAGTTTTAAACATGACGTTGATAACTCTATTTAGCAAAATTTAATTTTTCGACACTTCTTAATATACATAGATTTTGGCTAGGTTTGACCAGGATATTTAATCCATCAGAATAAGTAATTCAGAAAAATATCATTACAAGTTTTATGATTTGTATAAACGCGTTATAAAGAAAGTCCCTTAGTATTGAGAATATCAAAAGGGAAAGTATAGGCGCGTGGGTGTGTTGGTATAAGGGTTTTAAATGTTTAAGGACAAAGTCTAGTTTCGGATGTCTGTAAGGTTCGACGATTAATATCGGACGAGGCTAATGAATGTAAGTATTCAACTTACTTAAGAGCACGAGGATGTATCATGACTCAACTCACCGTAAGCAAACGATGCGAATAAAGTGTAACCGAACGGCTCTAACCGCGACCTAATAAATTGACGCGCCGTAGATCGAGAAATAATAATAATAAAGAAACGTTGCACACATCGTTTAATAAGAAAATAGACAACCATATATGTTTGTGCTTTAGTTTAGTCGACCAAATGTGTTTTTACGAACTCGTTAAGTTTTTAAAGATATTACGACGTTCTTACGAAAAGTTACTATTAATAAAACGTTTCCGTTTTAGGAAAGTTATCAGTTTCGGGACGTTAATAGTACCTCCTAATTTAATCATTTCCATATTTAAAAAAAAAACGAACTAGTAAAACTGTAACGTCTAACCAAAATCCTTAGCTCGCTAAATATATATACAAAAACTTGCTATATTTAGAAACGACCAACATCAACGACTTAAAAAAATTAGAAAATTCCTAAACCTTTGTTTTAATATTAAAAAGCTCCACGAATATTTTCAAAGACTTTCGGCACTTAGTAAACCTTTCGAAACATTTTTAAATGTCCGTTTACCCTCATTTAAAACTCGGACCAACAACTATATTTTTATAAATCACCCATGGACTTGACCATAACTCCGCCATATTTTTCAAACTATCCAAAATTCGTTTACGCCAAAACTAATCAACCAAATCTACTATAATTCTAGCCTAATCTCATCGCCATCTTTGTTGCAACTCACACATCTCACAACCTCTCAACAAGAACAAATTATATATCCGAAATCATCAAAAAATTTCATTAAAATAATTATTCATTTTAATCCTTTGAAAACTATAGCACAAACATATGGAGTTGCGAATCAAAAGTATAAGAATACATAGCAACAATAACTATAACAAACGGTGATGGAATACGAAGAGTGGGGACATTTCGAGAAACCATATCCCTAGAATAAAGGTCAACAAATGGGAGGAGCTCGCGAGAGAGCATATGCGATAGGCGGTGGAATATTACACGCAGTCGTTAGTTCGAGGATGAATCAAATCCATTAGCTCAAGAGTGCACAAGTCGGTTAGCTCCACAAACGGTTCATGATCGTAAGGATTTGTAACGGCAAAAGTAATAACTTAAGAATGAGAAAATGTAGTTCCAAGTGAGGCCTTAAGATTCTGCTGAGTGGTAAGACGCGATTGTGTTTCTAGATCTTTTTAACGGATTCCGGTGATTATCGGGTTTGAGTTCATACTCGTGTCATATTGGATACCATTAAGCCCACTCATTTATAATTTATTATTTACATAAAGAAGTGTCTCAATTTATGTAAATAATGAATTGTTAAACTTATGGTTCGGTGATTTACAATTTATTTATTTAAATAAAGAGGCATCCCAATTCTTTTAAATAAAGAGATTATAAATCAGCCTACTTAATAATTTCTGATACAATACGCATACTCACATAATCTTCAAGGTAGTGGATGATATAACAACGCAGGTGTTCCAATGAGTATGGAACGAGTGTTTAAAACTCGCCTTCGGAGACGGAGAGTGAAACAATCAGGGGAGATCGACATAGAGTTCAAAATAGTTGACGAGTACACGGTTGAAGTAAATAAGATAAAGGTCTTTATGAACGAGTTAACATAGCAATTATCGTATCAATCCTCCTATTACAAGTCACGCTCATACAAGACTTGTAATACTTAGATTCACACATAATTCCATGTAAAAAACTATGACGGGTTTCGTGTAAAACGATATTGTATACGGTTATGAAAAATAAGTTCGAGACCATTACATCACTCACAATGTCTTAGAAAAGCTTATATATATATATATATATATATATATATATATATATATATAGACAACTTCCATATATGAAATCGGGGAAATATACGTAAGGCAAACGTAAACCGCAAAGAAAAGATGACCGCAGAGAAAAGATAAGCGCAGAGAAAAATAAACGCAGGGCAGAGGTAAACCCATATCATAGCATGCTCAAGGATAAATGGTTCTCAGGTATATTCCATAGCAAAAACACATATAAGGCACACATAAAAGCACGTAAGGATCGCATACTGGTTATAGACCAGACCTAGATATTCTACCTAGGTATTCTACCTGGTTCTCTATAACCTTGGCTCTGATACCAATTTGTCACACCCCCAGACGGGGCCTGGACGGAATACGTGTCCGAGGGCGTGACGTCATCATATTTCGAACACAAGGCACGAGAGAACGACCAGTAATGGACGTTTTAAAAATCATAACGCGTTGCATTGTTTAAAAATAGATAAGTTTTACAAGATTAAAAAGAAATTAAACATTTGCGGAAGCGTAAGAAAAATATAGCGGAAGCATAATTTGGATTTCAAAAGACAACGAGTATGAATGAGAAATAAAATCTTGATAAAAGGTATCATATTGCACGTAGACTCCACATAGCACGTCAAGAAGTCCAAAGCTAATCACCTGAGAAAAACATGCTAAAAACGGTCAACATAAAGTTGAGTGAATTCATAGGTTTAAGTAAAACATTTATGAGGATAAAAAACGTTTAGTGAATACAGCTTCACTCAAAGTATTATGAAAAGATGTTTAGCAATTTGAAATGTTCAAACAAAGTAGTGTGGACCACAAGATTTCAAAACGTATGTGACAATCTTAGCAGTTTACGACTTCACATACAAAACACATGAGACTATTATAACAAATACAATATCACATGAAAAGTATTTACTGTTGCGCTAAGCTCATGACACCGAAGCTCAATTTAAAAGGAAGCATTTTATATGCCAAATAGTATTCCTCGCCCTAAAGGTATCTGACCAAGATCACCTATTGACAATCCGACATGGTAAATATCCGTTTGTTCGGACCTCCGAAACTAGTAAGCGCTATTTACCCGGATAGGGATAATCAGTCCCAATAGATCTATTTATAACACTCACGCTCACTTAACCAGTACGGTCAGTTAAGAAATTAACGGCTCATGATAGTTCAGGCATTAGTGGTCTATTCATAACTTAGGCAACACATAACAGGGAAAGTAGATCAAGATACTTGTGTCCATAGTAAAATCAACCAATGTATTTCCAAAAGAAATACTTTAAGTAATTTCATCCATAAGTAAAACAAAGTATGATATCAATCATGTAATCGAGTTTGCAAACGAACATTTATAAAAGCTTGAAATCATTAGAGTAAACAAGTTTATAAACGAGCATGTTCTCACCCCAAAATAGTAAAGTAAAAATATAAAACAAATAAAACGTGGGGCTATGAACTCACCTTGATGTTGTAGTACAATTAGCTGAAAATGCAAATAATAAGCACAACACAAACGAAAAACGGAACGGCTCAACCAAGAAGATGCAACTTAACTTAACGGCTATGTCCCACTAGCTTAGGACGACGAATTTGGGGTTTTTCGATGGATGAGTGCATCAACGCGACACGTTGATAAAGGATTTGGATTTCAAGTTATATGAGTTTGGTGGTTGGTTAAATAAAATAAATCGAAAAGCAACACAAAGTATGTAATATATTCCGTATATATTACATATGAAAAATGAACAATTATATAATTCATATAGTGAATTTTATAATAAAGACAAACAACCAAAAGGATCAGTCGTAGTATATAATACTTTACAAGTATTATATAAGAAACGTGAGAAAATAATTGTAACAGTATAATTCGATACATTTTCGGAAATCACCAATTAAATTAATAAAAACGTTCTTACATAAAATTTAACGCACGTTTTAGAGTTATGAATTAAGTAAACGATGTTTTTAAAGTTTTTACAAAAGTTATTATTTTGTCTATTCGTCGGAAATTATAAAATAATATTTTATAATTTAGTATTTCGTTACGCGTTTTAACTAAACTAGTTGTCTCATTTGTAAAAGTATAGTTTTCCTTTACTTATCGGTTTATTGTGAAATTACAATTTAATACTCTTAAAAACTATATAACTTAATCCTTTTTATCGGGTTTCCAAGATAATAAAAGTTTTAAACGAAAAATACTAAGTATAGAAATTTCTATAAATTTCGGCATGACCTATTCGTTTATACAACGTTTCCCACTTTTATAAAAATTCAATGTTTTCCACTTTAATCAATCTATGTTGCAATATATGCGCGTGCTTCAATATATACATATAAACGAAATCAAAAGGTAATAAAATAAGTGAAACCAAACATACACTTATTATGGGCTGCTGTCCCAAACGCACCCTTTAGGGTGGCTGAACAGCAAAACAAACGCCCCTTATGGGCTGCCCAAAACCAAACACCCCTGTTTGGAGTTTTTATTAACCCAAACGCACCCTAGTGGTGCAACTATAAAACCAAACGCACCCCTATCGCTGTAAAACAGCGAACCAAACGCCCCGTTTGGCTGTTAAACGCAAAAACAAACACCCTTTGTGGGCCGTTAACCACCAAAACCAACGCCCTATTTGGGCTGTTAAAACGCAGCGATAAACACCCCTATTTTGCTATCAAACCAACCCGAATCAAAGAACCAAACATAACCAAATGTAACAAAAATAAAACAAGTTAAAATAACCAAACCACACAAAGTTTATTATTAGATTTTACAAAGAAAACAAAAGTAACCATCCAACTCGGAGCATGAGGGGTTGAAGGTGATGGTGGTTCGGAGTGGCTGCCGTGGTGGTGGTGACGAGGTGGTGGCAGCAGTGGGGTGGCGAGGATGGTGATGGCGGCTGTGATGATGGTGGAGCGAAGGTGGTGGTGGGGGCGGCGTGGAGAGGGTAGTGGTGATGTGATGATGATAACAGCGGGGGTGACAGACGGTGGGAGATAGAGATGAAGCGACGGTGCGTGGCGTGGAGTTGTGGTGGTGACGTGGTCATGGAGGTGGAGATGGTGTAGTGACAGCGAGGGTGGTGTGGATGATTTTAGGCGGCGGTGGGTGGTCAGAATCCGGCCGAAATCTGGCCAGAAAGAGGGGGAGGCGCCGGAAAGTGAGAGGGGATGGAGGAGAGTATATGTGTGTGTTAGGTTTATGATATAAATGAGGTGAAACCCTAATGGGTTGAGTATTTATACTCCAAAGTTAGAAAACAAAATGTAAATTGTATAATACTCTCGGGGTGGTGGTGTAAATTTATTCTTAAGGGTCCTTTTTGTAATTTTTGTAAAATCATGGTTCGGGACTCGTTTAGGTTAGTAAATGATTTATTCAAAACACGAAAATTATGCCGTTGCGTTCAAAATGATTTTTCCCATGAAAATGAGTATTTACTCGACTATTATTTTATAAATATTTTTATAAAATATATTTAAAATCATTATTATTTATTTGGTAGTCATCGGGTATCACGGGCAAGCTTTGTCCGTAAAAATAAAACTTTAATTTGAACATTCGTGTTTTTAAATAAACGCTTTTAAATAAAATATTAAATATTTTTATTTAATAAAAAGTGATAATTAAATATAAATTTAATTATTTTTATGTCGGTACGCGTTGCCTGCGGTGTTCAAAACTTTGCGAGGCTATTTTAGTCATTTTCTTCTTGGTTTCGTGTCTCGGGTAAAACTGAAAAGTTGTCCGAAATGGTGTTTTATGTCAAACGCTAGTATACTCCATAATTAATAACTCATTTTGGCGGGTCATTTTTGATAGGTCAACTTAGGAATAACATATATCTTCTCGTTTTCAAGTCAAATAAGTTTGAAAAATAAATTTGTAAATAAGAGATAATAATAAAAATCATGATCTATTATTTAAAAACGTTTCAAAAAAAATTGCCGGTTACGCGGTAATTGTTTTTATGTGCCAGTAAAAGGTCAAAACGTCAAAAAGTCAAATCGGAACCAAAAATCAAAGGGTAAAATAGTTATTTAAAGTTCTGAAAATTTTAGGTTGTGACAAAAGATATCAAGATTATTAAGACAAAGACTGTCAAGGGAGATTCTTAGCAAGCTTTCAAGATGATGCAAAGAATGTGCATGTCGGTCAAGACACATGATCGCAAGATGGCAAAGTCGAGAAAGATCTCAAGGATAAATATTTAAAGATCTCATAATTAAAGTCAAAGGCAAAAGAAAAGGCTCAAGATCAAAGATCGCAAAGCATGAAGGAACAAGCCTACAACAAAGATAACGACCAAGACTAAGATCACAAGAGCTTAACATCAATGCAATCTCAAGGAACTTAAAGTCAATGAGTCAATGACCTCGCTTCGAGGGAGATTGTTAGCCTCAAAATATTAAGTCAAACAAGGAATCTCGGTCATTTAGTCAAGAAGACTCAGTTGTTATATTATTCACATTGTAATAGGCTAGAACAGGTATCAGGCTCATTGTTTTAATCTAATATTGCATGTGTTGCGGGCATAAGTCCAACCAAAACCCAAGCCCGGTCCGTGTAAGAATTCAATAGGAGTCTAGGTTATTTCCTCACACTATATATACCCCTCCCTAGCATGTTAGAGAAGTTGGTTGTCATTTGTATTCCCTTCTCTATGTGCAAATAATAACCCTCCTCTCTTATTTCTTTCACTTCACTCTCTAGCTTTCTCTCTCTAAGTTCTTATTATTTCTTATTTACGTTGTAGAGTGTCTCATGCAGTTGAGGAGGTTTCAAGAGGTTTTGTATTTTTTATATACTTTTGAGTTTGGGTATATGGTACTTAAAGATTTGCCTCTGCACCATTCTTCGTCACACGAATAGTACAAGATTAAGTCATAAGTTTGGGATTTTGCTTCATTCTTAGGTTTGTTATATCGGGTTGTCTCCATCAGTGGTCATCAGTATTAGCCAATAGAATAGATAAGGGGATTTAAATCGTGTTGATCAAGAGAGATTTGTTAAGAGAGTACGATTCGGCATCTTCCCATAAAATATTGCTTATCCAATCATGGGTATATGAAGCTAAGTAAGCCGTTCCAGTTGATATAAGATTCACGCATGTGTAGGATGATTCCTCAGTTAGTTATCATCCTGGAGGGAGAAATGTGTACATCCGAGACTTAAGTGACTTTGATGTTACCATTTCGATTACATAGAGGGATAAAATTGCTTACACTCAGGACTTAGTTGACTTTGGTGTAGCAATTCATATCAGCACTATCCTGGAGGGAGAAAAGTACATTTCCGGGACTTAATTGACTTTGGTGCTACGGTTTCGACTTCGCAAAAGGGATAAAGTGTGTACTTCAGGTACTGGGCTGAATTCAAAAAGATTGGGATGCTTCCTAAGTGAGATGATGTTGATGATATCATCCCTCCCACAAGGTATCCTAAATGAGAAAGGAGGTCTTTAAGAAGACAAGTGCATTAATTCTTATCAGTCTCAGGGGTGTCAATTTGAGAGGGAGCAGAAAAAGTTTAGAGAATAATTCATATCAAAGCCAAAGTATTCGGATAACAGAAATTAAAGGATGACAAATGAGAAGCAGATTTTGGAAAACTTCAACATGACTAGAAGTGCATGAAAGTGAAGCTTTTCAAGACATTCAGCTAATTAGGAAATTTCAAGATGACTAGAAGCGTATGCAGAAAGCTTTTGAAGACGTGTCAGGAAGTTATGGGCAGAAATCCAATCAAGACATGGATCTTCGATAGAGAAAACTTCTAAGTCATCCTCAGCAGTATGATTACAGTGTGTTCGTCTGCAAGTTGAAGAAATAAAGTTGGAGTATTCAAAAAGATCAAGTTCATTGAATACTATCTCAAGGAATACTGGACTTCATTCTTATCATTTTACTTTATTTTTGCTTGCAGGGATCATTGTAACCAATTCACGTGTGACACCATCTTGGAGGGAGATTGTTAGCCTTACTATTTTGTAAAGCTGACGTTTTACATGTAAATTGGACTAGTCATTAACACTGCGTGACACGCAAGGGTTATTTATGTAAACTAGGAATAGTTTACTTTTGTTCTTAGTATAAATACCCCTCGTGGATCTCCATGAGGGGTGATGGAAGTTCATTGTATTTTTTCTTTTTCATCTAATCTAATATTATCTTTGTGTTCTCCACACTCTCTTTACTTTCTCTTACTAGAAAACATGTTTTATCTTGTTTGGTTTGATCAATCCCGACCCCTTAAAAAGGTGTTTTTGTATCCTTGTCAGTGATTATGTCACCAATGATGTAAAGAATTACAAATATCAAAAGTCTAAGATATGAAATATGTATGTGTTCTAGATTTTTACTTGTAACGATTTTATGAATTGTTATCGACAAAACATATAACAACCCACAATTTTCTCCTATGTAATTATCCATCTATTAAATTAGATGCAATTTTACTTAGTGTAAATTCCATCTATTAAATTAGATGCAACCATTTTCATGGAAAGATTTTTTGCTTTATTCCATCCATAATGTAACGTAACTTACATTACAAAAGTAAACGTGCTCACGTAACCTACCAATGCCAATTTCATCAACGTTTATAGCAAATAAACATCATAAGATGTCAAGCAATATGTTTTAAACTCTATTTTTACCATATGTTATCTATTTAGCGTACAATTCAAAAAATTTATTATAAAACGGACATTATACGTTAACGTTTATATCAAAACCCTAACTACATGTAATGTTTGCATACAAAACAAATGTACAAACCTATAAGGCATGTAAACAAGTTACCAATGCATAATATTTGAATATAATTCCCTCCTAAACCCTAGTACAACTCCTTTAAAGCCCTAGGTACAAGTCAATTAAGCACAAGATTCAAATAAGCCATTTTCCCTCCAATTTCTAAGGCATTTAATACCACCTTTCTAGCATGGATTACAACACTCCAATGCACAACATTTAAACTAGTTATTAACAAAGTTCTAACCCTAGCTCGTCCTAACCCTAACCCGAAAACCCTAAACAACTCAACACCAATTAAACTAGTTCGAACCAAGTTCTAACCAAGCAACCACCCTCCACCATGATGCACCACCTTGCCTAGTACCTTGTCACCACCTTGCTAGACTCCTTTACCTACTTGTTACCTCCTTGTCATCAACTTGCACCTTGTTCCCTAAGAAAACCCTACTTGTCACCCCCTTGGTAAACCGCACCCTCTCCACCTCCTAACACCTTGCTAATCTATGTTCCTAGCTTTCCTTAGTCACCATGGCTAACACTTGGCCACCACTCTACTCAACTTGGCCACCACTCTACACAACTTGGCCACCACTTCTTCCTTTACCTTATATATAGACGCATACATTCACACATTCTTAATTCACCATCCAAACTCAAAACTACCTTAAAGCTATGCTCTAGCCATGTCATAGAAGAGAAGTAAGGAAGATTAAGCTAAGTAGAAGCCATAGAAGAGAAGAAAAGAGGTCCTTGATTCATCTCCTAAAGATTTTGGATCATACTCACCCATTTTGACCCATTTCACAATCTTTGATCCATTTCGTGTACTAGTAAGCTTTTCTACTCGTTCAATAAGCTCTTGTTATGTTTAAGATCATGTATACACTTTGTTTTAATCATTTGATCAAACAAAACCATGTTGAAAACTCCTAAACCCTAATCAAACCTTAAGTGACCCGTTTTGAAACCCTAATCTATTCGAAACCCTAAATAAGCTAGCTTGGGCTTATTCTTATCCTAAAAAGCTCCCATGTACTTTTATAATCACTTGGAATAATTTCCTAAAACCCTAAGCCTATTCGTTGGTTTTCCTAAACCAAACGCACCTCTAAAATCCTAAAAGCTATTTTCGTAAATCCTATAAGCTAAAAGCCATAAGCTGATCAAATAAGCTATTCTAATAAGCTATTCTATCATTTTTAAAAACTTAAAAACAAACCCTAAAAGCTCAAACCCATCGGGTTATTATTCTAAACCAAACGTCCCCATTTTGGATTTTTAAGCTCATAAGCTACAAGCTCGTAAAACTTACTTATTTTAGCTTATAGTAATAAGCTATATGCTGCAAATTAATTTCAAGATTAAAATACAAAGTATATGGATTTTGGACTAGTAATGCAAATTGTATATGCATGAGGGGTATATATTGTAACTTTTGAAATTATTAAACTTTCGGGCCAAAAGTGTAATTATCCTAAAGTTAAAACAACAAGGGCCTTTTTTCTACCAATTCCAGTTTTCCGTAGACCGTTTTCGCAAGCTATAAAGAAGCTAGTTTTCTCAGGCTTAGCGCCACGACACCAACAAGAACAATAGTAAAAGGAATTAACAAACCAAGGTTTTATTTCATTCCCCCCCCCCTCACCACCCACAATTAAAGCAAAAACTAATAAATTTAGCCTAACATGTTAATTGAAAGCGAAGAACAGTTAATCAACCGATACATAGACATATCAAAAGATTAAAGGGATAAAGAAATTTACTTTAATTAAACATGGAGTAATGGTGGATACAATAGGGTTATAAAACCCTAAAAATGTCTGAACTAATGTATAAAATCGTTCCCTAAATACTCCCCATGAATTCCACCCTAAAAACCCTAAAAACTAAGGCTGTATATATAGGAAAATAGTCGCGATGATGTCGCTTGTTAATTACGACGCCGTCAACTATGAAAATCTTTCTAGGGTTTTATAAGACCTATACTTCAGACATCGTCACTAGAATATCTGATACCGTCGCTTGAGCACTCTGACGCCATCACAAAGTTTTGTGACGTCGTCTCCACACAATGTATGCCCTATTGATATCAATTTTTATGTAGAGTTGAAATCTTGTCTGTTTCTTCCCAAATTGAGTCCAAGTCACGTGTATTTCCTACAAATGTCATCCAAGTGCTAAAACATAAAAGAAATGAATAAGCACATATATTGGGTATATTTGCATGATTTAGGGGGATAAGTGACCTTGAAAAAGTGTATAAAATGACACCTTATCAAAAATGATAATAACCCCCTGAGTCTTGCCTATACTACACTACAACGGTTAGGTACACCGCCTAAGAGGGTATAAAACTTTTGTGTTGAAACCCATCGCATCAAGAACTTGAACACACTTCATTGAATATCTAAGTACTTGCTTAATAGTCCATGTGACTCACATTAGCAATATTGTGTAGACATTTTTAAGAAATGGAAAGATGAATAAATTCTTTTCACTTTTACTAGTGAAGGAACACTCACAATGTTGTCAGATCTAGAGGGAGAAATGCATTTTATGAATAAAATGACATAATTGCATTGTTTTCAAATTCAGTGAGAGATATGAGTTGTTTACCTTGTAGGTGCCTCACTGTATTTGTGTCTTGGCTTAAAATAATAAATTATTTTCTAAGTGTGAAACATCTTCATTTTGTAAGAATCGTCGTGTATTATCTTTGATAACTTGTTTCCTTTAAGATGTCTCTTCCTGTTATGTAATCAATAAGATAGTTATGCACGATTCCTTATTAATCGATGGAGTTATATATTCCCTAGTTGTGTTAATATGTTTTGAGCTTGACTTAATTCATATACTATCTGTGCACTACCATATTATTGATAAAAACAAACTAACTTGCATAGTGTTGTTTTATGTGATGAGGTTGTGCTATGCACAAGTGGAAGAAATCTTAATTATGTGCAAAGAACAACTCAGTACAATATGACTAATGAT
Source organism: Tanacetum coccineum (assembly GCA_026074375.1). Classification (NCBI taxonomy): domain Eukaryota; kingdom Viridiplantae; phylum Streptophyta; class Magnoliopsida; order Asterales; family Asteraceae; genus Tanacetum; species Tanacetum coccineum. Next base: position 14,247 of record BQNB010047202.1, on the reverse strand, counting down.
TTTTCTTAACTGCAAAGCAAGAAAACTATTATTCTACTAGGACTCTTACACGTAAAATATAGGTTGCCCTATTTAGAACAAATGTCAATATATAATAGTAAGCTACATGATTATGTTTTCTTGGAAAGTCATAAACATGGAGTGTATGATTCACTTAAAATTACTATTAAGACCATGAGTCGGCGTTTATTTTTTACTTTAGTTTAATAATTGTTATGTCTTATTGTTAAGACATGTACATTAAGTCCTTTACTTGTGAAAAGACTTATAACGTAGAGTAAAAAGTTAACTTGTTATGTCTTCTTGTTAAGACATGTACATGAAGTCATTGACTTGGTCAAAGACTTATAACAAATAGTAATGTATTGGATGTTTATGTCTACTTGTTAGGACATACACATTAAGTCATTGACTTGATCAAAGACTTATAAAATAAAGCATGCAATAGGCTTAGAAATATTATTGACGTCATTTTAGTTTGACTTAAGTTGAAAAAAATAGGCAAAGCCATATAGTGTAAGTTCATCTAATGAATTATGGGATTTGTTTCACAAATATCGATCTTCTTGGAATACCACAATTTTATTGTATGTCTAACAAGGGTAATCAAACTATATATTGATATTGTTTTGATTCATTATGATCTTAACTTATTTACTCCTAAAGATATCTATGTTAGATAATTGAGTATGTCATGTATATACTCAATAACAACTCCAACCTAGAAGGTTGTTAAGATATTATTCTAGTAATAAGATGGAATGAATCCTATTGTGTCTTGATAGATGTTTTGAATTTGTTAAAATCTCTTGGAGATTGTTATTAATAAAAGCCGAGAACTATTAATGTATTTTATATGTCCCAAATTAGAACAATTTATTGTTGCTTTGTATGCTATGTATTTTGGAGAATGGTCTCTTCTTACAAAAAGCAAGTGGGATCATTTGTAGATCTAGTATAGATACAATAACAAAATACACAAACCTTCTAAACGCACTAGCAAAAGTCATACTGAGGATGAACATGTAAATGTTGTTTCCTTAGAATGACCATTACTCACTTTCATAAACCAGTAAGGATACCTCCGAAACGCGAATTGAGGAGTATGATTAGAGGTCATGTGAAACCTTACTAACCATAAGAGATGCAATATCAAATCTTGAATTTATGAAAGACTTACAAAATAGGGGGGGAAGGGGGGGAGGGGGGGGAGTGGATAGTGAGATGAGGAGAAGGTGGGGGGAGGAGAGGGGGGGGGGGGGAGGGAGTAGAGAGGAAAAAGGGGGAGGGGAGAGGGGGGGAGGGAGGGATGGAGAGTTAGTGGGGAGGAGAGGGGGGAGGGGGGCAAATGGAAGATGTTGTCCAAAAAGAGATAATCATATTCCTAGAATTTGATGTTTCATTTATCAATCGGTTACATGATGAGAGTTGAATGAGTTTATTATAAGAGAAGACACATTAAGACAATATTGTATACATATTTATTACAAGTCAAATGCAATAAGTGTTTACTCATATTCAGGAAATTGATTATGATTAAAACATCTTCATTTAAGAACATACATAAAGATGATTAAATTGTCATACTTGTTTTCATGGAAAAAATATGAAAATTAGATTTCAAAACTCTTTATTAGATGATTACCTTGCGAGGACGGTGTATAATCAAAAGAGGTTTTATGAATCCAATATAATATTTACATAGTATACAAAAGGCAAGAATCCAAATGTTGATTAAAAGCACGCATCTAATGAGCAGAATCTTAAATTTAATTTTTAATTTTTCACTTGTTGGATTTGATTTTTAATTAAAAATACGATAGCTCATGAGTACATCTGAAAGCTAGTGGGAGTAATTTGTTTTATTTTTCTAAAATTGAATATGTTGTTAAACGTATTAGAAATAATTTTTCATCTAAGCAAGAATTTATCCCTTAGAATGAAACAAAGTTTCTTATAAGTATATTAGAAAATGAAACATACAACCTTGGTATATATGTTTGATAGATTAAACATATATGATGAAATAAGTCTCAATATATAACAACCCAAGAATTTTCATCAAATACAAAACCTATTTTACTATTATCACAATTATACGGGGAAATTTTTCACTTTATTACATTACTTGCATTGTCAATATCTCATTATGCAAGGTAACTTGCATAACTAAAGTAGACGAGCTCACGCAACCTATTTATGGCAATCCTGTCTTCATATATGTCAAGCAAACATCATAACATGTCAAGTCAATATCTTAATATCCTTATTACAAAGTACATTATTCCTATAATGTACCATTCGCAACGTTATATCAAAACGGGCTTTAAACCGTTATCATATACCTCTAAACCCTAATTCTATGAAGGGTTAATATCTGAAGTGAATGTACAAGCTACTAAAGCATATGTACAAGTAACATAACATCTCATATGAATATACATTCTCTCCAAAGAAAGGTACAAGTCTTTAATACATAATAGTACAAACTCATTTAATGCAATTAACTCAAAAATAGGCGTTTTAAAACCTCCGTTTACCTCCAATTTCTTTCACCACCACTTTTTGTTATAGATCACTACACTCAATATACAATGTGTAAAACCTAATTATTCTATTCATAAACTTTCATACACATTTTTACACTCAAAACCCTAATACAAAAGTCAGAAACCCTAACCCGAGAAAAATACTAAACCATGACCCGTTTCTTTATTTTTATCCATTGTAAACCTAAACCAATACTCAAATAAGTTGGTATTAACTAAATTTACAACATTATCACTCATAATAACAATCATCTTTTTCCATTTACTTCAACTATATGCAAATCGAATCCAAGAACCCTAATTGGCCCTAATTGGAACTTTGGACCCGTTTACTCGTTTTTGCCCATTTAAAACCCGAACCACCTATCAATTCTTGTTATTAATCCTTAATACAATCCTTACAAACATTAATCCATCATTATTGATCAAATGTACATGAATTACAAGCTTGAAAAGCCTAAATAAGCCCTAATGAACCCGAAACCTAGTTTCCTTTCATTTGACCCATATTTATCAACTCTTTTTGCAAACAATCACCCATAACAATCACCTCACCTTCCTAATCCGCTTACACACCTTCTACAATAAATATCTTCAATAGTTTTGATTAAGAAAACATCACATGCTCTCTTGTTCTTTCTTTTCAAGTCGTGGATACAAACACCCCTTATAAGCCTTCCAACACATCCTATCTACTATCCTAGATTTTCCTTGTCATCTCCTAGACTCCCTAACTCATCCACTATAGAAATGAGACACCTCACCCCCTTACCTTGCTTACTCCTCTTAGCTTCAAATGACTATAAATAGCACCCTTGTATCTTCATTCTAACTTGCACCACATCTCTTCTTCCTCAAACCTATAAGGCAGCAATAATTTTCTCCCATATGATCCTAGGATCATTAAAGAAGTTCAAGAAGCAAATCCCTAAAGAATTGAATCCTTGGAGTGAAGATACAAGGCATACGAGTGGAAATACTACCCGAGACGACCCATTTCCACCATTTTTGATCATTGAATCTCAAACCTAGGTTTTGAATGTTCTACTTCTGCTACTACACCCTTATAATGTTCATATGATCCTAAATAAACTCTTGTTAAAGTTTCATAACCTAATTCATGCTCATTTTCCATTTTGATCCAAAACTGTACACCCGAAACCCTAATTTCGCGTTTTTCTTAAAACTAAATGTTATAATGATTAAATATTGTTATAATATATCCTAGCATGCTTAAATAATGTTAAAATAACCACTTTATTGATTAATGAAGGAATTTGAACTTAAAACCCACGCGTTTACATTTTGAAACCCTAATTTGACCCATTTTACTTACTAGCTTAACGAATCGTTATTTTAAACTTGTGTTGCGTTAAAACTTCATATTTTAGTTTATTATAACTTATAAATATCTTTTGAAATGTTAAAATAAGCTTGCATGGCAATTTGGACATGTTTTGTAATTATAATCCATGCAAGGGGTATATATCGTAACTTTCAGAAACTTATAACTAAAAGGACTAAAAGTGTCATTTTATCAAAGTTATAACTCCAGGGATCTATTATGTCACTTTTCAAACTCCAAGGTTTACTTGGTATATCTTTCAAAGTTGAAGGACCAAAGTCGTAAAAGTGCAAACTCCAAGGACCTATTTGTAATTTTTCAAACCCCAGGGTCTAAAATGTAACATTTTGAAAAAGTATAAAATCATGCTCAAAACATTATCCAACATAACTTTAATTAACGCTTCTCGTGCTTAACATTTCCAGATATTGATCAAAACGCTTAAAACTAATTATATCGTATCACAATACTAGGGAGCTTCATATTAAGAGGTTTCATCTTGGTATTACGTTCTGACTGAGTTGTTGGGTTTACGATTTAAAGTTCCCTAGCTCCTCAAACGTTTACTGAATGACTTCTGAATTATGATGGCCCGAACGGTGATACAATAATTCCAAACTCTTCAATCAAACTCATAACTCTTAAAACTAAAGTTCTAGAGTACAATCTTCCTAAGACTCAACATATTTACTCAGGTTGCGTGACATGGCTATTTACTATCATTTGCTATATCAACCTTCCCTGTTAAGATTGTGATAAGGTCGTCAGCTTTCATTTTGGAATATTTATTACATCTACCTATCAGGTGAAGTTCATAACCTCGCCTTTACTTATTTTACATGTTTTATAAACCCGCGAGGGGGATACATGCTTGTTACAAACTCTTTTATATACTCATAACAATGTGATTACTTTTCAAAGACTTAATAAATTCATAATCTCACATATCTTATAAACCCGTGACACCTACTATAAAATCATGAATGCAAGTGTTATGCTAAACTATATGCTATCCTGATATATTATTGCCTAGGTACATGGAAATATCTATTTGGGTAGTATCTCCCAATATTTCTTTAATATCTCTTTGGGTAATATCTCCCAATATTTCTTTAATGTCTCTTTGGGTAATATCTCCCAATATTTCTTTAATGTCTCTTTGGGTAATATCTCCCAATATTTCTTTAATGTCTCTTTGGGTAATATCTCCCAATATTTCTTTAATATCTCTTTGGGTAATATCTCCCAATATTTCTTTAATGTATCTTGGGTAATATCTCCCCAATATTTCTTTAATGTCTCTTTCAGGTAATTATCTCCCAATATTTCTTTTAAATAATCTCTTGGGTAAATATCTCCCATATCTCTTTTAATATCTTTTATGTGATTCATGAGTTTGGGGAATTATACTATTCTCATGATAAAATAATGGCTCCATGAATAATTATCCCCTGAAAAATACAGTATTCTACCTCTAACTTGTATCAACTTTTAAATTTAAACCTATGAATTTCACTCAACATTCTTGTTGACTTTTTTAGCATGTTTATCTTAGGTTATTGAGCATATACTGGCTCGGAGTGGGCATGGACTCGGGAAGACGGCTAAAACTGTTATCTTCACTTTGTATGTAAACTAGATTTTGGGACCTGCCTTTGTAAAACTCTGATTTGAAATGAATGATAATGTATCTTTTGAACAAACGTCTCTTTTAGGTCGTTTTCTATGATTATGATTGTTGTATCCATGAAGTAATACTCTAGATTAGCTTCCGCTGCTATATGTAAAAATAGGGATGTTACAGATTGGTATCAGCGCCATGGTTATAGAGAACAAGGTCAAAACCTTAACTATAACACTTTTCTTTTTACTTAGCCATCAAAGTCCTCCGTGCCTACTACTTTCGAATCAGTATGTAAAGATACATAACTATTATACTATATTATACCATAAATAACTTATGTTATTTACAACTAGGTTGTTATTAGAACGATGTCTTCTCCCAATCGCTCTACTTCCGATCTTGAGGATGCTTTTTCCTCTATGAATATTCTTAACTATACTTCGGTCTCACCGGATTATTTTCCACCTTCAGTGGGAAGCAGATCTTTTAACTCTTCGGAAAACTCTACAGATAATATGACCCCACCGGTATTTTCATCTTTCTACAATAATACTTATTTGAAGGACGTACAAGCATTTTATGCTAAGGAATTACCTATTTCATCACCAGATCCTATTACTCCACCAGCTATTTTGACTCCATCTCCAATATTACCACCATCATTACTATTTGATCCTCAATATTTCTTTGTTCCTGAAGAACTATTACCACCTAGGAAGTGAATTCATTCCCCATCTTCTTCCTCAACTACATTATCTAATCCATCTCGGAATCAAACCCGTAATTTGGTATCACCATCTTCCTCAGTTTATACTCCTACCCCACCTCAGATATTTGAAATAGGAAAATGTTCAATTAAGATGCATCTGAAACATCATGAGAAACAAATCGAAGATATTTTGAATTATTTAGACGAACTCTATCTTCACCGCATTGAGAGAATGGAAGAAGGACGTATAAATGGTAACGAACTGAAGACTGAACTCAAGGAAATCCGTACTCAGATTATCAAACTTCAAAAGAAGCGGTTAGGGCAAAAGGATAAGATTGCCTTTGCTCACTACAGAATTTCCGATCTTGAACGAATCATTGAGAAAATCCAAGCTCGTCACCAAACAGATCAGGAGGATCTTTAGGATATCATCTACCGGATCAAAATCATCAAGCTATTTATAACTTTATCCTAGCCACGGGATGTGTGATATAAATAAAAACGCTTGTCAAATCTTGACTATGTACAGTAAGAAGGCAAGTTATTTATAAAGGCAATCCTGTTTCGTATCTTATTGTTTCCAACTTATCATCATTTCCACCATTTACATCATTATCTCCGTCTTTATCTCTAAGTGCTTAAAAATTCAAAAATAAACATTTCTCTTTAAGCATTTTAAGCATCACATTCTCTTTTATAACTTAGGATATCATTCTTATTACGTGTTATCTTTTGTTGATAGAATGCCTCCCAAAAGGACGTCAACATCCGAAACACCAGCCATAACTTTAGATGCCATCCGGCAACTGACTGCTGATTTTACTGTAGCCTGGAAGAACACACTGCTCCCATGGCAAGGCTGTAATATTACTGGAACTCCTTGCACAGTGATGAAAAAGGGGAAACTCATAGAGTTTATCAGTTGTCAACCTTTCTGCTTTAATGGTACGGAAGGAGCAGTAGGCCTTATTCGCTGGTTTGAATGAACCGAATCAGTATTCTATCGAAGTAGAGGTGTTGAGGAAAATAAAGTAACATTTGCTACTGGTACTTTAACTGGCGATGCCTTATCCTGGTGGAATGCATATGCCCAACCTATGGGATTAGAGCAAGCTAATTGAACCACCTGGACTGAGTTTAAAAAGGCATTCTGACAAAACAAGTATGTCCCCGGACTGAGATCAGAAATAATGGGTAGAGGAACTTACAAATCTGAGTGGTTAAAGGGAAATGATCTTATACCCTATGTTAGAGATTCCATGAATTAACCACTTGTGTCCAAACATGGTGCCAAACAATGAGAAACTTTGGACTGCACTTTTTATACGGAGGTCTACCTAATGAATTGAAGGAAAACGTTACTGTCTCAAAACCTTAAACTTGTGGAGGAGCCATCAACATATCCCAGAGGTTAATGGGATCAGATAATAAAACGCGTGATTCTGTGCATTAACCAAGATTACATCAACGAAAATTAGAAAGATAAAAGAAACACCATCGACAAAAACAACAACAACCCCAAATACCACAACAACAATAACCACTTCAACAATCGCAAAAATGACAACTACCAAAATAACCACAACAATCACAACCATAATGATGATTACCACCACCAGCAGAATAGAAGACAAGAACCTGTTAGGACTTATCCTCCCAAAAGATACCATGGAAACCTTCCTTTATGTACAAGATGCACCCTACATCACACAGGAGTTTGCACTGTCAAGTGTCAGACTTGCAACAAAGTGGGTCATCTGACCAGAAACTGTAGAGACAAAAGATCAACCGCTGAAAACAACTCTTAAGGATATTCAAGTTCATCAGAATCTTCTTCAATCTGAAAACACTAATCATCAAGCTACAATCCTTGTCGTTTGTTACTTTTATCTTACTACAAGATACTTAGCATAAGTATCAACTCTTTTTCATATGTAAAGTTATCCATGAGATAATAAAGTGATGATTCCGTTACATCTTGTTATCTAATGATATCAAAACTCGACATCATTTGTCAATTCCATCGATTCCATTATGTTCAAACTCTGAATACTCTCCTCATACCTTTGCAACAAAAAATTTCATCCTCGATTATATGGGCATCAGTACAATCAACATCTCAATATTATGTAACCATTCATTACCATATCATGTTTTTATGCTTAGGTAAGATGATTTATGATCATCTTATTGAAATGAATTAGAATGCTTCTTCATTTGAATAAGGAAATTATAAATCTCTGAACTATGAATTTATAAATTCTCAGTTACAAGGAGTTGAACACTTCTTTTTGTAAGTGATAAATTATAAATAAGTAGGCTTAAGTATATAACATATGTACAAACAAGTTTCTTTCAATCCGTTTGTACAAACAATTCCTTAATCATTATCTTCATTTTCATCATTACCTTCATCATCTGTGCATTTAAAAATCTGTATCTCACGTGATTAGCAACTCTCATACAAATTTACAATCATTCCTTGACATCACTCATTCCATGATCTCCGTATTCTAAAATTTTCTCTTATATTCTGCAACGTAATAACAAGGAAACACACAAGAATCTATACAATGTCAAATGATTTCAATACCACTAGGTATGAAAATTTCGACAAAGACTTGTGATAGCCAAAATTATTTGATGTTGATTTTAAAGGTTAAATGAATATGATTCTTTAACGATCAGAGTTGGCGCTACAGAAAAACAAGAAGCGTGGTAGGCCCATAACCCACAGGTTCCGTAAATCAAAGTATTTCATCACCCAGATTCTAATCTGGAGAAATTCTATTTGCTATCATCAAAAGGTGTGGTCTTGAAAATAAGTAGACGTGTGAAAGGAGGTAATTATAATTATGGTGTACAACATAATTATAAATGCATCACACACGTGGACTTGTGACCTTGATTAACCTAAATTCAAAAAACCCACATTACCTATCTTCTAAAAAATAATACCACTATAACTTTCAACTAAATCTCAGGACGAGATTTCTGTAAGGGGTGGAGACTATAACAACCCAAGAATTTTCATCAACCTATTTTACTATTATCACAATTGTACGGGGAAATTTTTCACTTTATTACATTACTTGTATTGTCAATATATCAGTATGTCATGTAACTTGCATAAAAGGTTGGCTAGCTCACTGCATCTTATCATATGAAATCTTGTCTTCATAATGTCAAGCAACATAATAACATCTGTCAAGTCCAATTGCATCTTATTCTTATTACATAAGTACATTTATTCCTATAATGTACCATTCACAACGTTATATCAAAACGGGCTTTAAACCGTTATCTTATACCTCTAAACCCTAATTGCCTGGAAGGTTGAAGATTAAGTGAATGAAAAGCTACTAAAGCATATATAATAAGTTACATAACATTCATTCGAAATTATTAACTCCCTCCAAGTCAAGTACAAGTTTTTAAAGCACAATGTACAAGTCATTAATGCACGATATCCAAAATAGCCGTTTTGACGCCATGTTCATTTCTTAATTACTTATACTACCATTTTTTTGTACATAGTATCACTAAATTTTCAATGGGGAATACACTTTTTATTCGATTTCATTTTCTTTCTTATCAATTTTTATTTCTTTAAAACCATTATTTCAAAACGCTAACCCGTAATTCCGATGCGAGTGTCTTAACTTGAACGTTTCTTGGTTTAGATCCATTTTAAATCCAAATATAAAAATATCCCAATGAAGTCTGTTTTTCTTAAGTGTACATCTTTTTATATCTTGTGCATTCATAATTCAATCATCTTTTCTTAATTCTACTTCAAGTATTACAAGTAACAAATCAAAGAAAACCTAATTGTGCACTAAATTTAACTGATTTTGACCCGTTTACTCATTTCTAGACCATCTCATTCTCAAGTAAGCAACCAAGAGTCATTTTAAACCCATAAAATGAGTTTACAAACCTTTATCCATCATTAACCATCATTGCTTCAACAATGTACGAGAATTATAAAGCTAGAAAACCCTAAAAGCCTTATATGAACCCTAATTCCAAGCTACGGCTTATTCTTTCAATCTCAACCCATTTTAACTAAAACCAACGATCAAACTTCATTGATAATACTTTATTTAAGCTCTAGGATCTATATTCCATCATTTCCAATCAATAATATTTGAATTATAAGCAAAGAAAGTCAAGAAAACCCTAAACCGTACCAAATGGAACCCGTGACCTCATTTCGTCATTTTTAAACCATTTTAACCCAAACCAATTGCTAATATTTGCTAATAAACTTATTTAAAGACCTTAATATCATATTTTAACAATCCTTGATCAATGTGTTTGAATTATAAGCAAGAAAAACTTGTGAAAACCATGCCGAGTCCAAAACAGACCCGCACCCCATTTTTGGCTTCTTTAACCCATTTTAACCCTAACCATGTGCAAGGCACTTACATAAACTTCTTCTAGAAACCTTGGAACAGCTTACAAGCACCTTGATTCATTTCCTGGCTAAAAATCAAACCACATCTCCTCCTTTTGAACCATATAAGCCGTGGCACCACTAGGACTTGAACAACACATCAAATCTAGTTTATAGCTCATACAACTCATCAAGTAGCTCTTCCTTGTCATCTACTAGACTCCCTAACTCAGCTATATCAGATCATGACACCTCACCTCCTCACCTTGCTCCCTAAGTTTCAAAACTACTATAAATAGGGACCTTATGTCTTCATTACAACTTGCACCATACCTCCTCCTCTATAACCCTTATAGGCAGCAATCCTTTGCTCCCATATGATCCTAGGATCATTAAAGAAGTTCAAGAAGTGAAGCCCTGAAGAATTGAAGCCCCGGAGTGAAGATACAAGGCGTACGAGTGGAAATACTACCCGAAACGACCCATTTCCACCATTTTTGATCATTGAAGCTCAAACCTAGGTTTTAAATGTTATACTTCTGCTACTACACCCTTATAATGTTCATATGATCCTAAATATACTCTTGTTAAAGTTTCATAACTCAATTCATGCTTATTTTCCATTTTGATCCAAAACCGTACACCCGAAACTAATTTGCGCTTTTTCTTAAAACTAAATGTCTATAATAATAAAATATTGTTATAATCTTATACTAGCATGCTTAAATAATGTTAAAATAACCTCTTTATTTATTAATGAAGGAATTGAACTTAAAAACGCGCGTTTACGTTTTGAAACCCTTAATTTGACTCGTTTTGCTCCTAGCCAATACGAATCGTTATTTTAAACTTGCGTTCGTTCAAACTTCATATTTTAGATTGATTATAACTAATGAATGTCTTTTGAAATATTAAAAAACTTGCATGGAATTTGGATATATTTTGTATGTAATTTGATCATGTAGGGGGTTTATTCGTAACTTTCTGAAACTTATAACTAAAGGGGCTGAATATGTCATTTTATCAAAGTTATAACTATAGGGGTCTATTATGTCACTTTTTAAAGTCCAAGGTTTACTTGGTATATCTTTCAAAGTTGAAGGGACTAAATTTCGTTTTATAAGTGCAAACTCCAAGGGCCTAATTGTAATTTTCCAAACCCCAGGGTCTAAAATGTAACATTTTGAAAAAGTGTAAAATCATATTTAAAACCTTACCAGACATAACTTTAATTAACGCTTCTCGTGCTTAACATTTCCAGATATTGATTAAAACGCTTAAAACCGATTATTATTGTATCACAATACTAGGGAGCTTCATATTAAGAGGTTTCATCTTGGTATTACGTTCTGACTGAGTTGTTGGGTTTACGATTTAAGAGCCTAGCTCCTCAAACGTTTACTGAATGACTTCTGAATTATGATGGCCCGAACAGTGATACAATAATTCCAAACTCTTCAATCAAACTCATAACTCTTAAAACTAAAGTTCTAGAGTACAATCTTCCTAAGACTCAACATATTTACTCAGGTTGCGTGACGTGGCTGTTTACTATCATTTTACTATACCAACATTCCCTGGTTAAGATTGTGATAAGGTCGTCAGCTTTCATTTTGGAATATTTATTACATCTACATATCAGGTGAGTTCATAGCCTCGCTTTTCAATCTCTTTAATGTTTTCAAAAACCCACGAAGGGGATACATGCTTATTACAAACTCTTTTATATACTTGTTTATCTTATAACAATGTGATTACTTTTCAAAGACTTAATGAGATTCATAACTGTTATCCCAAAAGCTTAATCCATTTCATAACTTAAGCTATACCAATAAGCAAAATAGTAGAAAAGAGAAGAGAGAAAAGTTGGAAGATTTATTAGAGAGAAAACTAGAGATGGAAGATTACACACACACACAAACTATGCAAATGGTAACCAACACCCTCTCCATGTGTGGAGAGGGTTCTATTTATACCCTTGAGCCATGAGTGGCTTATGGGCCTTTCTAATCTTGGGGCCGGGCTGCTTTTCTAGGGGCTTTGAGCCCGACAACAGGACAATATTAGATTACAATCCAAGCCCGTTGAACCCGACTAGCCTATTACTTAACAAGACTAGTTACGACTAATAAGACCGATAACATTCTTGTTCGACTTATATAAAATTAAGGCTAACACATCTCCCAAATGTTGATGGTTCTCTTTCTTCACCCACTCCTCCGTACACCGATGGACGTTGAGGATGCGACTCTTTGCCGTTTATGCTTTGCTTGTTTTGGTTCTTGGTTTGTTTTGTAATGGCTTGTTCATTCATGCTTGTGATCTTGATTTTGAGCCTTTATCTTGCATCATCTCCTTGACATGAATCATCTTGATTTGACTTTCTTGATCACTTTGCTCTTTGCCAACATGCTGCAATACTTGTTACATTTTGTTTGACATATGTTGATTATAAGTCTAACAATCCCCCAATTGATGATTCTTTATTTGACTTTGAGGCTCTTTGATAGTGGGGAAGATTAGAATCAACTATCTTGATGTTGAATGGTATGTGCTTAATTACACATACCTTTTACCTTTAAAAACGAGCTAAAATAACCAAAAACAGACTTAAAATGCCAAATATATGCTTGTTTTGCTAATTGTATTGTGCAGGAACGGATAACCAAGAAAAGGACGAAAAACAAAGCCAAAACGACAAAACCGGACTCGGAATGGAAAAGACTGTGAAAGACAAAGCCAAATCAAAGCCGGAAAGTCAATCAAGTCAAAAAGTCAACAGAAAAGTCAACTGGTCAAAGTCAAAGTCAACCCAAGTCAACCCCGAGGTCAAAGTCAAAGAAATATAAGTTCAGGGACTGAAATTGTCAATCCCTAAACTTATATACAAAGAAGAAAAGAGGAAAAGAGAAGACAAGGGCTGTTTTTGCAATATCCTCAAAGTGACAAGTGGGGGGGCAAAACTGCCAACACCCCATACTTGTACACATAAGGACGAGTTTTGCAAACTATTTATAACCCCTTGGGGACTTGTTTTGCCAAGTCCCCAAAAGGTTATAACCACAGGGACGACGGGTGTAATTAAACAATAAACCATGAGGGGCCATTTTTGCCAAATGGTGAAACTTTCACTCTGTTACAACCTCTAACACCTTTTCCCGCTCGTTTTTCCCTCCCAAACAACTCACGGGTTGTTTAACCCGTTTTTACCCCATGAACCTTCACCACCACCATGGATATTCATCTCCCCCCTCCTCCACTACCTTTCCCAGCTACATATGTGCCAAGTTGGCAATCCCACATCCCCCAAGACCTATTTCGACGGCTAGGATGGATTTTGAAGATTGAAAGGCCAAGATTAAAGGTTTAAACCTCTCACAAAACAAACACACCTGTGTTTGTGTGTCTACAAACAAGCACAACAAGAAGATAAAGAAAAAGAAGACCTAGCTTTAGTTTTCGGCTATAAAAAGCCTTGTAAGCCATTGTGGCAAACACATTCCATTTTTATTCAGTTTTTATTAAGTTTTAATTCAGTTTTTATTGTAGTTTGAAGTGCTTTTAAGTTAATGTCTTTTATGCAATTGTAATTCTCAATTTTAATGAAAAATTAAG
>BQNB010047201.1:3020-43263 GCA_026074375.1 Tanacetum coccineum | reverse complement strand
ATTAAAAAATCACCTTTATTTTCAAATTGAAATATATTTTTATCAATTTAATTTTGTTATGATCTAATTTCACCATATTTTTTAAAATTTTGTGCTCTTTAATTCAACATACATTTTGTTATATTTTATAAAAAAAAATTACATTTTTAGTGGGTTTATTTTATGTTTATTTATATTTTTTACAACTTTAACCTTAATTAAATATAAACTTGATACGTTAAAACTATATACTTTCTGAGAGTGTGTTGTCTCTTTACATGCGATAATGATGATGTTAATATGGTGTTGCGGGAAAGCTACGGGAAACTCAAACGAACACATACAACGAACACATACATTTAAAGTGTTGTAAGCGGGTTAAAATTACGTAAAGAGTTGAGTTAGTAAATTTTCTATTACCGCCGCTATGCGCGGGTAACCAACTAGTAGGATAAAGATCAAATAAAAAGACAAATATTCGTGAGAAGAATAAAAAGATTTATTTTTTTTAAAAAGTTCTTAAAAATTCTGAAAAAATTCCACAAGAACGTGTATGTTGGTGCATAAAAAAGTTGTAAAGGAAGTTTTTCTAAAAGTGGATAGTTTTGCCGAAAAAAAATTATTAAAAAAAACGTTTGTGCATTAAATCGGTTTTTTGTGCATCAAAAATTCGTTTTTGTACCCAACTTCTTTTGACTTTTTGCATCAAAATTTTATTGCGCATCAAACTATAACAAGTCGAAAAATTTGTGCATCAAAATTTTTTTGTGCATCAAAATTTCTTTTTTGCGCATTCAAAAAACGTATAAAAACTCAAAATTAGAATAACTTCTTTTACAAAAGTTTTATGCACCAACATACCTGATTTAATGGAATTTTTTTGGAATTTTTCGAGAACTTTTAGAAGAAAAAAAATTCTTTTTATCCTTCTCACGAATATTTGTCTTTTTATTTTAACCTTCCTCTATATATATATATATATAAGAGCAATATTATAGGGGTGAAATACACATATCAAGAAATGTGTAGATGTCATAACAGTTGCAACTCCCCCTCGGTGTATGCTCCCTCTTGTTCGGGGCACCAAGGAGTCAAGCGACGAAAGTGTGCTACAAAAAAATTAGTAGAAAAGTGCACATATATATATACCAACAATGATAGCTAAATATATGTGTGTGTGTATATATATATATATATATATATATATATATAACAATACACTAACGGGGAAGAAGTCATCCATGTCTTAGATATATGCACTCTAAACTATGACATTTTAAAAGAAAATTTAAACCTAGACACATAAAATCATTGTTTTAATAACAACAACCTAAATCCATGATAAAAGAAATCATGACGTATACTTAAGACATGAGAATGTTTAGGAACCAATGATAATCCTAGTCACTCATTTTTTCATCAAAAATAAAAAAAACCCACTTTTCACCTCTTTTTTAAAAATTAAATATCTCACACACTGTTAATCGTTACGCAAAACAAAACATATCATCGCGACTAGAATAAATTATCTTCTATAAGAGGGGCGACACAATTATTTTCGACGAACTATTTTTTATTATTTTATGAAGTCATATACGATTTTATGAAATCATATATGATATAATTAAATCATGATATATTTATGAAATCATAATATGATTTTAATGAAATCATATATGAATATTCGTTATAAACAATCATATAAATTTCTGTGGACGAATCAATAATGAAATTTTCTCGCAAACGGACTGAAAACCAAATTTGAAAAAAAAATTTCGTAAATCACAAATCATATATGAATTTCATGAAATCATATATATTCATGAAAACATATAGGAAAATTCGTTATACCAAATCATATATGATTCACGTTATACGAATCATATATGATTTTCGCAATTCGTGCCTGAAAAAAAAATCGAAAAAAAGTTCCTCGAAAGTATATCGTGTCACCCGTCTACTGAAAGATAAAAAAATACTCGCCGCGATGGTGTATTTTTTGTCGTGTGACGATTTACCGTTTGTAAGATATTTTATTTTTAAACAAGAGGTGGAAAATGAGTTTTTTTATTTTTGATAAAAAAAATGAGTGGCTAGGATTGATTCCATGATACCTATGACAAATAATTGGTTCTATTTATGATTAACTCTAACCTTACAATGTCAACCCATCCAAACCATACACATTACCTCCATGTTTCATTTTACCCAAGGTTTATAGTGTTACCACTTTTGGATAACTACAATAAAGTGTAGCCAAAATTGACCCAGTTTCACATAAATGAGTTCAATAGCCACCTCTAATTATGCCTAGGGAAAAAAGACTGAAATTATAACAAACATGAAGTGAGGAAGAACTCACAGATTGTGATTTAACAACCACCACCCTTCCTGGCTGAAGAAAAGGCAGAGAAACTAAAGACTAGGGGTGTGCACGATTCGGTTTGGGTCGGTTTTTTTTTGGCTAACACCAAACCGAACCGAAATATTCGGGTTTTTTATAAAACCAGAAAACCCGCTACGTTTTTTGGCGTTTCGGTTTTTTCGGTTTCTCGGTTTTTGCGGTTCGGTTTTTCGTTTTTTTCGGTTTCAAACCGTTTAAATTTGGTTGTTGCTAATTTATATTAATAAACTTTTTTTACGTAGAAAATTGGTTATTTTTCTTATTTTTTTTAATATGAGCCTAATAATGTTTACACAAATTTTTACAATTATACACATATATAAATAGAACACACACAGATGCATGTTGCAATACAATAGTTTTGATCATTTTCATTGTAACGATATATTGTCAAGTAAACACACGTACATGACAAACATATATATAAACATTAAGATAATATATATTATAATAATTTCATCCAATATAAAATAAATATGAATTATAAAATTTTCTTAGTTATCCTTTATTTAATTTATATTTAATTATATATTATAAAAAAACTGTTTGGTTCGATTCTGTTATTTTTTACGGTTTCTTTTAAACTAAAAACCGAAACCAAACCAAACCGAATTTTCGGTTTTTTGAAAAAATTATAAATCCGAACATCGATTTCTAGTTTTCGGGATCGTTTTTTTCGTATTAATTATTTTTACTGGTTCGTTTTTTCGGTTCAGATTTTGGTTTGTTTCGTGTTTCTTCTGCTCACCCCTACTGAAGACTGCATGAGCTTCTCGGTTATCTGGCTGCCATATATCTCAGCCTCTAAGTACCACTCGAAGTATTCCTCAATTGCTGGCTCACCCGTTATGCACCTACAAATAATAATTACACAGCAATTTTTTTTAAAGTGCCAAGCGTATACCTTCTTTACTTACAAATGGAAAGCAACGTAAGTTTTCTTCTGTAGTTCAAACATTCGTTGAATTTGATTCATACTTCGTATATGTCTATGAAAAGTTTTATTTTTTCGTTGGCTTTTTGAGTTTATTCTCGACCGCTTACCCATATTATGTTGATGTCTAATAGTTATAATATCAGCCAGCAACTGGTATTTGAACTACTCAAAGAAATATGAAATTATGGTGATGTGGGTTTATTTTAATTAATATTTTTTTAAACAAATAATTATTATACTTGTCTTTAGTTATTTGCACAAATAAACATATTTTTGGTCACAAGGGAGAAATGGAAAAGAGCTTGTCTACTGTAAAGACAAGAAAAGACCAAGTGCCAAGTATAGAAAGGGAGAAACAAACTGTAATAAGTAAATTAACCACTGTGTGATACTTTCCATGACCATTGTTGTTATTTCTCATAATCTCCTCCTTTTGTTGATCATAGGATGATGATTTCAATACTATTTTCTCACGATTTGGAACTGTAACGTCCTATGTTATTCAATTTGGAATCTTATTATTAGTTTTAATCTCCGCTTTATAGTTATTCGAAAAGTAACTCTTATATTTTGTTTA
Organism: Tanacetum coccineum; assembly: GCA_026074375.1. NCBI lineage: Eukaryota > Viridiplantae > Streptophyta > Magnoliopsida > Asterales > Asteraceae > Tanacetum > Tanacetum coccineum. The sequence continues at coordinate 39,366 of BQNB010047201.1, read as the reverse complement.
CCTTTGATTTGTAATCTATATTATTACTCTTTGCTTGTGACTAATATCTATCGTGGTGTAACCTGATCTTTTTATATATATTTCAGGGTTTGAAGACAAAGAAGCTTGCGAGCAAGCATACTTCAAGTAATACATAAATTTGTGCTCGGTTATTTGTAACTAACCCCCAAAATCAGGTAGCACAGCGGAATAGGTAACATTGGGTGCTACTTCAAGTACAACAAACAAAGAATAAGGAAACGACCAAGAAAGGACCTTTTAAGATAATATTTCATTCCATAGCAAAATATCAGAGGTAATAGACATTAGGTCCCCATAATTTTTGATGTGATTAAATGGATGAAGTTATTTGATTAACATGAAACATCCAGACAACATTTAAACCAAAATCTCAAGATGACTTAAGGTTTTATGAAACACAAAAGTTTGCATATAATTTAGATAAAACTCGAGAATCCATCTCATTGATACCGCCACGCTCCCGCTCAGTCTTCATACCCCTAGGACCTGAAATTTACATGCTTAAAAGTCAACCCAAAGGTTGAGTGAAATACATAGGTTTGTGGTAAATTGGTGGACACAAATCGATTAATAATACATCTAAAACACATTTAGTAGTCAAAACGTATTATTATTGCACTAGCTCATGAAACCAAAGCTTAACTCTAAGTTTGTGCCCCAATGTATAGGATGCATGCCAACAACCTAAAAGTTATTCTCAATTTAAATGCACCTGGTCAACTTTTGACCAGAAATTCCAGGTGGGGGATTGTCAGTACCCGAGTAGATTCTATCCAAAACACTCGCGCTCATACACAATAACAATTGACCGGTCATGATATAAGTGGGACTTAATTGCAAAATGGTAACTTAGGCAATAATATTCAGGCAGTAATCTGGATAGCATAATACAGTTTAAACACTTTATGAAAAGCTCTTGAAAAAACACTTGTGTCCACATAGTAAAAAGTAAAGCAATGTAATTCACATCCCGTAAGAGTTTGTAAAACAATTAAGTAGTAAAAAGGGGCTATGAACTCCACCGTGAGTACTGATATCCAAGTAAACACAAGATAAAAAGTCACGCAAAACGTTTGACTCAAACCTATTTAAATTAAGGTCGAAAACGTACCGATGTACTTACCAATTTATAACATTGAATAAAAATCTTATAGTTGTTACAAGTCGTACTATCGTTCGGATAGATAGCTATCATAATTTAATAGAGGGTCAGAGAACATGACGTTCGAGGATTAGGATACTTTAAATCGTAAATACCAACAAAATCGTCGAAACGCCATCCGAAGAGGCCTCATATGAAACCAACCCCTAGTAAATATAGCCCTTTGATAACCACTCACTAGATCTATATAGCATAATCACCGACTAATCGTTGTAGTAAAATAGTATTTATAAAGGAAAACGTTTTTAGAAATATATTTCTTTTCGTAAAAATGACCTAATTTGTCGTTTTAAAGCCCGTTGTATCGCGTTTCTTTACTTCCATGTCTCGAAGTAAGACACGATCAAAATATTACATTTCAAGTTTTTTAAGATTCTGTGATGAAAATAGTAAAATTACTGTTCACAATCAGCTCGTGTCGTTTTAGGCTTTAATTGGCTAAAAACTTTAATCGTAATAACTTATTTGTTTTAATCCCGATTTCAGTTTGATTCCTTCAGAACGTTTTTTATTCAAAGAGGTATTATATATTATAAAGATAAATTCCCACTGATGAATAGAGATTATTTAACTGTTCATGAGTTTATAAAAATTACTTTTTAAACTTTAATAATAATCGGAAATGTCTTAATTTACTCGCTATAGTTCCGTTTTGAAACGAATTTCTTGCGTGTAACAACTCGTAATCAAAAGTATTATCATATTTTAGGAGGTTTTAAAAAGTAAAAAGTGTGCTGTAATGAAAGTAAACTTTTTTATAAAAATAGTTTTATAAAAGTTTTCATAGTCCGTAAACTCGTTGTTTTAACGTATCTTTTACCGTTAGTAGAATCGGTTTTTCAAGTTTCTATCATATGGAACCGTCACGAGCGTATATTTTTTTAAAAAATATCATTACCTCCTGTCTAAGATTACGAATTAAGGCAGGCACCATTGTGTAATTCAATGTATGTTTCTTTATAAAAACCTTGTTTTTATGTATTATTAACTTAGTAGTTTACTATAAAAACCCTTATAACCATATTTTACATATGTGGTACTTATAATAAAGTCTAATATCATTCCCTATTCACAATAATTTCATGGAACAATTTAAATAGTCCTTTTACTTTTCATTATTTTCATATTGGAAGTTTAAGAAAACTTATAAAACCCTAATTAGCTTTAAACATGTTTAATAACTAAACAAACAAGTTTAACATACTTTTATATTTACTTTTCCATGATATTTTAACATTAGACATGAGAAATAAGTGAATAAATTGATAAACTTATATAAAAATCCATTTTTATACATTTAAAAGCCATTAGTGGATGATTAATGGCTATATTTAACAAGAATACATAAAGTATAAGGAAATAAAAGTTAATGAAAGGATTGTAAGAAAACTTAGTAATAATGTAAGAGATGTGAAATAAGTTCTAAACCCGTGTTTTTAGATTCAAAAAATAAACTTCCAAGCTTATAACCCAAGAATAGTTTCAAAACTCCTAATCTTTCCTTTTTCTTCTTATTACTTGAAAATGATGAACCAATGCTTCCCAACACCTTAGAATACCTTAAGTATGTTGTGTATAGGGTTGTATATACTTAGAAATTCAAGTTATGGATTTGTTTTTATGGCCAAAAGTTGCCGTGGGTTTTGAGAGTAGACAAGGAAGAAAGAAAATGAAATTTGGTTAAGTATAGAAGTATGTAAACATTAGCCATGCATGCATGCTTATTTATAGTATAAATATCTACTTAACCCAACCCTAGTTACTTTCTAACCCTAGTTAAGTTAGCATGATAAGTTTGAAAAAAAATGTGTAAGACTTACTTTATGTAATATCTAGATATTATGTAGATATTATTTACAACTTGAAACTCTTGGTCTCATCCATCTAAATTTCGGCAATATGCATGTATATGTGATGTTATATTTAATATTTTGAGTATTGGGTATAATCGTGGGTATTCGTTTAGGCGTAGTTAGGTTTTAGAACTTCCGGGTATGCCTAAACGTATTTTATTATGAAACGTAAGAATTTTACGTAGCCAATAAAAATAAAATGAACAAAGTCATTAATTATCCTCATAATAATCATATAACACTTGCTTGATGTAAACATTTAATCGTTTAATGCCCGTTTACATTGTATGATCATTTTCAGTTTACGCGATTTAACTTAAAGTTTAAAATTAAAAGTGAATGCGTACGAGAAAAAAAATAAATAGTGAAATTAAATAGTATTGAAAATGACCTGAGAATACGGAATGTTACAGGGTCCAAGATAAAAAGAGCTAGCAAGGAACCCGAGTCTACTAGTGCTCTAAAAGAAAAGACCACCAAGCCATCTGGCAAGTCAAATGAAGGGTCCAAATCTAATCACAAGTCTGCTGGTCAGTCTGCTCATGCAGAGGAGCCAATGCACATGACAGAAGATGTAGAAGAATCCACACATCAGGAGTTTGAAACAGGAGTTACTGAAGATCAACCTGAGACCTCTCACTTTCCCGATTGGTTTTAGAAACCGGATAAACTTCCTTCTCCCGATCGTGATTGGAACAAGACTTTACCAGCGGCTCATGGGTCAACTAAACCTTGGTTAAGCATATTGGCTTAGAATGAAGATCCTCGTGAATCGTTTGATGAGCTGATGGATACTCCACGATACCTTCGCCTAAAATTTTCTATCCGGATATTTAGGTTTCAAATTATCCTCGGTCGCCAAAATTTCCGTACCATTAGCCGTTGTTTCGCAGTTTCTCATTCATGGGGTATGTATGTCCTCCTCCTCTTTGGACCCAAGCTCGAACCCCCGGCCTCTTGCTCACACAAAGCTACATAATGTTCATACGCCTGATAACCCTGCATATATCGATCATAGTCACTTTGAAAATAAATATCATAATGATCGTATGCGTCGAAATTATTGGGATCCATAGGTGAAAGAAAATTGAAAATTAGTGAAGTATAAAATATATTGGAAGTGTGTGTGAAATATGAAATAATAAGGAGGTATTTATAGGATTTTTAAGGGGTAAAAATAGGATTTTTTGGGTATATTTTTCAAAAAAACGCTCCCCCAACGTCCATATTAAAAAAACCCGGCTATATTTAAAAAAAAGGAACCGCGTGGGCTGTTATGAACGGTGCGAGACTCAACGGCGCGAGCGCCGTTCAACGACGCCAATGAACGGCGCAGCCGTTCCCTACCCTCTTATAACTTTTTTATATGAGTCAGGGGTATTTAAGGAATTCCAAATAACTATTTTCTCATAAAAAGATAAAACTGTCTTTTATTTTGGGGTATTAGTTAATTCACACGTCTGTCAGTTTTTTCTCTCTCACAAACCCTAGTTCTATCTTTCTCAACCACCACTAATATAATCTCTAAAAAGCACGTAATTATTAAATCTAATTCATCTTGCAATATATTAGACTTTTCTCCTTTATCAATTTAACATCATATACATATGATCTAAACCTAATCCCACAATCAAACTCAGATTCGAAAATGGTGCGACGAAAGAGAATCAGGGAGGTTGTGTCAAAGGCTGTGTGATGAAAGAGAACCAATGAGGTTGTGGCTGGAGGAGGAGGACAACGCCGACGATGGTTCGAGAAGGATGGAGATGACGGCAGTGAAACGACGGTGCAATGAGTTTACGATGGAATAAAGGTCGGTATTTTATTTTATCTATTTGAGATTTCTTTTTTATTATAATGATTTTGATTCATGAAGTTATGGCTTAGAACATATATGTTTACGGATCTGGATATAAGTAAAATACTCAATCGTAATTTACACAAGAGAGGAAGAAACGTAGCGTCATCTCTTAGGAGAATGAGTTGTAGAATATAACTCTGATTTTAGTGTCTCTTTGAATGTGTATAGAACATCTCATATGGTATGCTTATTTGATAATGATGAGGTTGAGTGGTTAAAGGGAAGTGTGTGGTGATTTTTGCTGTAAAACTCGCTAGGCAGTACATGAGCGCTCGGATACCTTGTAACGAGTGGCCTTAGCTGTGAGTACTCAGTTTGGCATTTGTATGTATAAATTTTGAAATCTGACACGTTAATAGTACCATCGAGTTGTAGATAGGACCCTGTAAAATATTTTTTAGAAACATGAATACAATTGTGCAAATACTTCAAACCTAGTTTGACTCAGTTTTGACCGAACCCTGTTCTTCATAGTGGCTGACGAAGAAAAATTCCCAGATGAACATCGGAAGTGGCATGGATGGATTAAAATTCACGCCGAAAAAATATACATATATGATCGTATCGTATTATTTCTTGCACTATAATTTATTTGTTGAACTAGCAAATGCCTAAGCATTCACTTAATAATCAACATAGTTCATTCATTATTTGACAATTTAATATAAATGTTTAAATTCGTTGTATGTTTTAATCTACTTGTTGCTTTGCCGCATGCTGGGCCTCAAAATCATTTTTCAAATTGGTGACTGGTGAGGTGTTTAATTTATTCTTGATTGAAAGTTCAATTTAACAATATCATATGTAGTAGAGTTAGTTCAGATGCATGGTACTACTACTATAAAACGAATGTAAGAAACTCGTGTCTATGGCTTTGTTTAGCACGACTCTTTTTGGTTAGGCAAAACTAATATCGGGTAAATGTTTTGCAGGTCCGGCTCACCCTCAAAATAGTTCATTGTCCAACATTTGTATATAGTTTGCCAAAAAAAAGTGTTAAATAAGCTTACAAGCATTATGTTCAATAAAAAAAATTGGTTTCAATGGTATGATATGCTTTATAAAGTTTTATGTATGATTAAGGGAACTTTGGTTACATTGGGTCACGAATTAATGCATAGAGGAAGGCACACTAAAGGTGTATACATAGAGGAAGGCAATAACAACAAAATCAGTATGTACTTTCTATTCTACCTATACTTTTGTTTCCTTTGTTAAAAAATCGATACTTGGCCATTCAACATACACTTATCTGGAGTTTTGGACAAAAGGTTGGTATACAGTGCACCGCAAACATTCGTGTTTTTGGAGGTGTGATGAAATAGATCAACGGATGTACCCTTACTTTTAGATGACGTGCACAAATGTTTTCGAAGCTGTACTTATATGTTTTTGAAGTTGTGCATATATGTTCGCGAAGCTATGCATATATGTTCTCGAAGAGTTCACGCATGTTATTTCAAGAGTGCAATCGATTTTATATTTAACATATACAATTTTATTTGAAGGTAATTGTTCATTTGATTATCCAAATTTTGTGTACTATATTTATATTTAGTTTTGTCTTTCCATTATAAATTTAGAGATTAAATTACAATTTATGTTTTTGTATAAATTTTGAAATAATGTAAACTAGAAATATATGTCAATTAACAATTTAGAAAAAAACAAGTTTCATGGCTTAACATTTGTATAAAAGAAAACACATATCATTTGTTATTTTTTTTAAACGTGTATGCAAGAAACATATATGATTTTCTATAATATTTAAAAGAACATATATGCACCTCATTTTTTTGAAATATATTTTCGAAAAAAAAAAATTAATTCTGAAAAAGAATAAACAAAATTAATTCTGAAAATTTAAGGCTTAATAAAAATTTTTTTAATTCAAAAAGAAAGTGAAAATGTGTTTTACTATTTTACCCTTTTGAATTAAATAAAATGATTTAATAATACTAAATTCTTATTGGTCCAAAGTTGGTTTCTGTAACAAAAAAGTTGTTCCGCACAGAACGTCCCATATATATTATATATATATATATATAATATATAATAATAATATATATATAATAATATATACTATATATATAATAATAATATATATATATATATATATATAAATTTGTGATAGATGTTAAGCATCGTGACCCTACTTTTCGGTAAAAGTAATCGCGCGACATAAAGAAGGTCGTTCGGGTTCGTTGATTCCCCGTGGATTGTTCGATTATTATGATCTTCGGCTTCGAACACTTGAGTCATAGCCTCGCTTTAAGGTTTTTAAATGATTTAAACTCGCGAGGGGGGGGGGGGTACTTGCTTGTTTTGAAAATGAGAACGCAATGTGTTTTGATACTAAATATGATTCCATGAACTATTGAGTATATGCCTTTGACTGTGTTATCGTTAATTGCCTTGTTGTTGATGAACGCTAATGCATTAAATAGATCTATTGGGTTTGACAACCCTCTCCGGGGTATGAATCCTTGATTGATAAGCGAGCACTCTGTAATGGACATTTTGTAGTTAGTAATGGGAGAAGGGGCATACTTCTCGGTCATTATTTCGTCCTGCGGGATGAATGTGTTAAGTGTCGGTACACGGGCTCATTAGTTAGAATACATTATTTATAAATAACTTGGCTTACAAGCAATGTTATATGTTTTGTTGAATCAAATGTGCGTTCTAACTGTTTGTGTGTAAACTCTATGAATTCACTCAACGTTTTGTTGACGATTTTAAGCATGTATCCCAGGTTTAGGTATTGAAGATGGCTTGGATGTGACGAAACGCGGATATCAAGGACGGTGTTTCGGTGAACTTGTGTCAATAAATGATAGAAATATTTTAGAAATGAAGTCGTGATGTGACTTGTAGAATTAAATTTTCTACGATAGTTTTGGGACCTATGTAACTCTGATTCTTTTCAAATGAAATAAATAAAATTTATTTAACAAACATCTCTTTTATAGTTGTTTGTTATGATTTGTGTGATTATATCGTGATGTAGCACCCTAAATGTTGTATTCTGATGCGTATCGTAGTTTGGGGGTGTTACAGTTTCAGAGTTCGAGACTTGGAAAGACAAGACTCGAGGACGAGTCTATTCTAAGAGGAGGAGAATGATGTAGAGCATGTTCGAGCTCCAACTCCTCTGTTAGCCGCCGATTCTTCGTTCAGCATGTGAAGTCATGTGTTTGATTAGTTCGAAAAGATTAAAGGGTAAAAACAACAATTTATAATTGCGTGATCTATCATTTTTATATTAGGGTTCAATTCTTGAGCCCTTCAGTATTTCAGTAGATTTAAATATAAAATCCCCTAAGTATAGTCAAGCTGAAGAGTGTTCAGTTTGAGTAGCTGAAGGAAAGCTTCAGCTCCAGTTCTTCGGGTACTTAGAAGATCAAGATTATCTTTACTTCATTTTATGAGGCGGTGCAGAAACTGAAGAAGACCTTAGTATGAGCTTCAGTCCAGCTTGGCTAACAATTCCAAGCTGGATGATGTCTATCTCCTTAACAGAAGTTGAAATGAAATGTTTCAGTTTCTAGAAGGTTTACAAAGCGGGAAAAAGATTGCTTTATATAAAAAAGAATAAAGCAAATCTCATTGGGAAAGACTACTTCTAGAGTTGGTATAGAAGTACAACAACGTTTCCTTAAAGGACTGTACTTGGTACTTTAGAGCACGTCTGCATTAAATGGTTTCTCAATCACCCATTGGATGCATGACACGCGTACTAGGTTAACTTGTAAACCCTAATCTCTTTGCCTATAAAAGGGGATTCCTAGAGTAAATGCTCTATCTTCCAATTAATGTGATACGCTTGAAGAGTTTCTTTTCATCCTCAATCAAATGACGGTCTTATGAAGCTGAAGCTTCAGTTTAGTCATAAGTAGTTTGTTTTCTTACTCTCTTAACTTTGGTTAGAGTTTAAGTTCGATGGAGATAACACCCTAATTATCATTCAACCACCTTGCTATTCCGCAAGCAAGGTGTGTCATAGATTATTTATTTGATTCTAATAAGACCTATATGTTGAAAAGTACTTTTGTGTGTTTTAAACTTGTTCTTTTATTCTTCATATATATCTATTTAACCACTTTGTTATAATAGATTTGATTAGTTTAATTTGATAAACCTTATATCACATTCAAAGGGACCATCAAGTGGTATCAGAGCAGTGTAATTTATTAACCTTTTCAAGCTTTTTTATACTGTTAAAGATTTTTAAAATCAAGATCCATTTAAATGGCAGCAGTAGAAGTACCACAGACTCTTTGAATAAAGGGTGTAATGTAAATGCCTCTTCTTGTACTAGAGGTGGAAAATTTCACCAACTTGAAAAAGAGGTTCATGTGCCACATCCTTGGTATTGAACCTCAATTTGAACATCATCAAAAATAGTCCTTTTATCCCCATGACAACTGGTCAAAGGAAGCTAGAAGGAAAATAGAATGGAGATGAGAGAAAGGCTGTTAACTTTGATCAGCGACTCAAAAGTCTCATCATGTATGTCCTTCCAGATGATCAAATGAATTATGTCATAAACTGCTTAACAGCTAAATCAACCTGGGATGACCTGATACTGTATCATGAGGGCCCTTTTGATGTGAAAGAAAGTAGGGTCATAGACCTAAAGCTGTGTTACAACACCTTCAAATTCAAAGAAGGTGAAACACTAACACAAACTTTCACCAGATACAAAACTTTGATGAATGAGTTAGTAAATGATGGCATCAAACTTTCAAAGCTTGAAATAAATACTGGTTTTATAAATAGGTTACCAAAGAAGTGGCTAAGTATTTGCCAAAGTCTTAAAAACACAAATCATGTGAAAGATTCTGAGCTTGCTTCTCTATTTGGTAAACTCAAATATGAAGAAAACCTAATAGACAGTATTTATGATACTGAAAAGAACAAATCTCTTATCTTTGCAACACCTTTGTCAACTGCCTTCATCTCTACCTCTATTGTCCATGACTTTTAAAATAGTCTTAATAATGAAGAGGATATAAGAAGCAGTCATGAGTACCTGAATGACCTAGAAGAAGAATATCAAGCAAGAGCTCTTTTAGCCAAGTCTAAAAGATTCTTCAAAAAGGGTACACAAAGGTTCAGCAGTGCAAAAGCAACTGACCAAACTAAATGCTATAAATGTGGCAAAAAAGGTCATTTTGCAAGAGACTGATGGTCAGAAAGCTTCGAGTTCCCTCTTATCAATCACCTTTTACCAAAAACCTCTCTGTTGCCTCTCATCACAAAGCCAGACAAGGTACTCTACCAAAGACTTTGAGCCAAATACGAACAAGGTCAGGCCTAAACTGGTTTCCTAAGTTCAAAGTGCTTCGCAGCTCTCCCATGTTTCTGACTGTTAAAAACAAAGGTCTTATGCTGAAGCCTAGTGAATGGCTGAGTAAAGTGTCACTCGGATGATCTATGTGAGATGTGTGGAAGTTAAGATTAATCATGGCACTTAGCTGAAAGAAAATGATCTGTATCAGCGCAAAGAGGTGCCAGGAATGATTAGTGAATGGGTTGAAGATCTCTTATGAGATAGGAACACTGAATCTTCTTGAAAATGAAGGATAATGATGATAGAAAAACCTATCAGATTATTATGGTATCGATCTAGGTTTATGTTGAAGAACAATAAGAAATAATGCTTTTGTCAATCTTAGAGATATTGTTCATGAGTACTGAATACGATGCAAGAACAAATTTTGTATTAAAACAAGCAAAACTTGATTTTCTTACCTTGTAGCATGTAAACACTGAGATTCTCAAAGAGAACAAAAACTTAAGAACAGAACTGAAAGAGCTAATAACAATCACTAAAACATGGTTTAACAGTTCTAATAAAGTAAACCAGTGTATCAGTGAACAAATTCCCTCTCAAAAGAATAGAATTCTAGGAGTTGATCAACTCACTGAAGATCCCTCCAGTTCAGGGCAAAAAGACCTAGTCTTTGTAAAATCTTTAGCTGATGACACAAAGTGTCCATACTGGTGTTGAAAGACCCTGGTTGTCTGAAGCTGAAGGTTTTATTCTGCCAAATCATGATACTGGTAGGATACTCCCAGCTGAGTCACAAAGAAACACAATTGATCCTCCAGTTGCTGTCACTGACTCTTCAGCGACTGATTATGATTCAACGGATGAATCTTTGATCTGTAGCGCCCCTCTCCTCACTGAGAAGTTGGAAGGTGCCGCAACCTGTTCTGACCAAAGACTATCAAATCAATTTTGAGGTCAAAATCCGCATTCAAAACTAAAGCTTTAAAAGGTCTCATAATAAATGAACCATCCTCAGCTCCTGCTAAGGGTAACAAAAGTCTCCAGCTTCAAAAGTTAACTAAGCTCATGCTGGTAAACTAAAGAGTGTGAAAATTGAAGACGATCCTCCTTTGGCTATTGTAATAAAAGAACTAAACGATCTAAAATTATAAATTAGCAAGAATCAATCATCTTACTCCAGAAGTAATCAACCACAACAGGTTCCACAAAATGCACTTCAAAACAAATACAAAACACAATTCAAAAGGAGTTGTGATCTGTGTGGCTTAAATAATCATCTCTCTGAGAATTGTTATAAAGTTTTGTTTTGTAAAAAGTGTGAGAGAACTGATCACAGAACATGTGATCATGCTGAATACATTTCTACCATAAACATGTCTCGGCATCTCAAAAGTCTAGGTAGATCTTCATCAAGATCTAAAATCCCAAGACCATCAAAAAGCTTCTTTCACGCCTTGCATTTCACTGGGGATGTATAGAATCATTTATTAATAAGTGTTTAAACTATCCATATGTGGATTATTGTGGAAGTATGACATGACACAATGATGTCCTAATAGGATTATCAATCTAGAAAGAGAGATCAATCTAAGAAATCCTCAACATGCCTTTAAAAGATATGAATCTTGTGGTAGCTCAACTCATACCACAACTGATCACTATGATATTGAATGGTTCAAAAGAGGTGAAGCACTTCAAGCCAAAAAGGCTGAAGCTCTAAAATCAACTAGGCTGAATCAATCAAATGCTAACAGATCCGCATAGACTCCTACTCATTAAGGTGGTATTTAGCCAAACTAGCCATCTTGATCTATTTTGTGCAGTGTAAACATCAGAAAATCGATATCGCTTTTGAACAATTGGACGCTCAAAGCATATGACAAATGTTAAAGATTAACCTTGTCACATAGATGAGGAATAACAGGAACTTAAAGTAAATATATCGAGATATGTACTACATACATCAACTGAAGGTCAATGGTTATGTAAAAATTATGTATATTTTCATAAATAAAGTACGCTTGAAAATTGTCTATATCTACTATCTATTTAGCTTTCTCCTGTCAAAATCTGTAATGCTACAGTATATTTGTTAGACTATGAGAAAGAGAGGTTACATGCTCTAAAACATGGACAATGAAATGCTTTTTAACAACTGAGAATCTTTCATAAAACTTTATGAAAGATAAAACAAACTGTTACCAAAAGCAAAAATCTTATCTGACCAAAATGGTCAAGATGATCAAATTGATCTCAACGATCAAAATGATCATCTATTTCAAACTGATGAATTCTTAAATTATGATCAGTATGAATAAAAACACACCAATGAAATAATTTGTTGATAACCTCACAACACTAAAGATATTCAAAATCTTCTAAACACTTATCCTATCTAGATGGAACGGATACGTTGTACATGATACAAAACCAATCCTTTTAATAAGGATGAATCTGGCATTGTAATCACAAGTCAAATAATGCTTGATTTAATCATCAATCAACATAAAGGCATAAATTATGATAAAACCTATGCTCCAGTTGCAAGACTTGAAGCAATTAGGATTTTTCTTGCCATTGCCACTTACATGAACTTCATAGTTTATCAAATGAATGTCAAAAGTGCATTCCTCAATGATAAACTATAAGAAGTAGTTCATGTCAAGTAACCTTCAGGTTTTAAGAGCAGTAAATTCCCCAACCATGTATGCAAATTGGACAAAGCCCTTTATGGACTTAAACAAGCTACAAGAGCATGGTATGAAACTCTCTCAACCTTTCTCACTAAACATGTGTTTGGTTACGTGATTGTTGAGTCTTAAAATGAAACTACACGGGATTTTACAATTCTAGACAAACCCGGGAAAACAAGTGTTTGTTTCACGGGATTTTACAAGTCAAAGAAAGAACCGTATAATTTGGAAATGAGTTTGTTAAGTTTAAATTTAATTTGGTTTCACTAGTTCGGTTGACAAAACAAAAAAAAACTAACTTGTTCGGTCCTATCTAGTTCGGTTCCCAAAGAAAATAGCTCGTTCGGTTCCCAAATAGAAATAGCTAGTTCGGTTCTAGCTAGTTCGGTTGTCAAAGTAATTAGCTCGTTTGGTTCCCAAATAAGATTAGCTAGTTCAGTTCCCAAAGTATTTAGCTCGTTCGGTTCCCAATTAAGATTAGCTAGTTCGGTTCCCAAAGTAAACAGCTCGTTCGGTTCGAACTACAGTAATCTAGTTCGGTTCTCCTCGTTCGGTTCCAACACTAGTAATCTAGTTCGGTTCTCCTCGTTCGGTTCCAACACTAGTAATCTAGTTCGGTTCTCCTCGTTCGGTTCCAACACTAGTAATCTAGTTCGGTTCTCCTCGTTCGGTTCCAACACTAGTAATCTAGTTCGGTTCTCCTCATTCGGTTCCAACACTAGTAATCTAGTTCGGTTCTCCTCGTTCGGTTCCAACACTAGTAATCTAGTTCGGTTCTCCTGGTTCGGTTCCAACAACTACGAAACTCAAATTTTCAAAACTCAAAAAAACACGATTTTTAATGGTTTTTAGCAAAAAAATTTTGTACAACTAGTGTTACTAACCCTATAGGAACAATAAAAATGAAGACTTTAAGGTTTTTAAGCTAAAAAATTTGAATCACTATTTTGTTCTTTGTAAAGGTTTTTGAACACAAATCAAACACAAAAACTAAACACACCACTTCATGGCTCTTGATACCAATTGAAGAATACTAGTAATCTTAAGATCAAACCAAGAACAAGAGTGAGATGTGGATTGTGATGTTAGAGAGAGATTGGATGTAAAATGGATGAATTGTATAAATGAACTAATGGAAAAATGGAACAACCAACCCTCTCCAAGGCTAGGAGAAGGCCTTATATATAACCTATGGAGGTCGGGCATGGGCTTAGTTGGGCCTCCCATGGGCCTTGGGCCGGACTAGATTACTAATCTAATCCTTTCACTAACTACGAGCTAAGACCTGTTACAACTTGGAAGTGACCGACACTTTTTGTGTTTCCAACAGTTAGTCTCCTCCAAGAAAAGGTTAAGAGATGTGGAGGAAGACTTGGTCATAACATCGGAAGGTGGAACGAGATTATCTTTTAATGCTTCGATGTTAGCAATAAGAAGATTGACATTCAACAATTTTTCACGAAGGATATCGTCTTTGATTGTTAGAAGAATATCGGTATCAATCCCTCCAACTTCCGGGACAACAATCTCCACCACCTCTAAGCTGACGATCTCAGCATCAGGAGGTGATGCATCGACATAATCGATATCCTCACCGTAGGGAGCTTCGTATCCTCGAGAATTATCATTGGTGGAATTGACAAATCTCAATAATGTTATTTTGAGAGCATTACACTCTCGCGCGGTCCCGCGCCTCTTCTTCATCACCCACTGCCCACCGGAACTTAAACATTTTATGTCGGGAATACCTCGGGGAGCTCTCTTGGATTGGGACAAGGTCCTCAAACACTAGACTTTATTCTTCGTCCAATTCTGTTGGCGGACAGTGTAGAGATGCTCGTCCCCCATACTTAGAGAGTTATCGGGGTTCCTTGATTGTTTTAAAACGGGTGTGGATTGCAAGGATGTGTCTTCGTCATCAATCATAGCAAAATGGGAATCTTCCAAATATCGATCTTTAGCCGCTTGTCTTCCGCAAATTCTACACTTTTTTTCTTTCTTTTTTGTATAACTTGACCAACCAAATAGTTAAGGTTGTCATTTGTTCCATAAGATAATTTGAGAATTGAGAGGTCTTTTGAGTGAATGAAGATTGGATGATTGTCGTATATTACGGGGGTTGAATTTGGTCCAAAAGACATTATTAGGATATAGCAAGAATTTTGCTCATGATTAGTCTTCATTCATCGGTTGACATGAAAAGTATCATAAGTCCCCAACACTTTTTCACAAACAAAGTCTTTGTTGTGGAAAACTTGGTAAAGTTTGTGGGAACTCATCATAGTCTTGCGGTGTACAATAGTGACCATAACGAGCATCGTTCCCGCAAAACTCACACAAGATTGGTTCATAGTGTGTGGGGTGGTTGGAAAAATTTTGAGAATCATTAGAAGAATATGGAGTTGAAAAATTGTTTGGTGTTCTATTTCCAATCGTACAATAAAAACAAACTCCATTGTATTCATTACAACCACATTTTTGGCATGTACCAAGAAGACATTGTTGTTGCAAACTTTGCAAGTTTTGTAGGGGCTCACCAATGGTTTGATTGTTGCAAGGTTCCGGATTAGAGATAATCGGAACTTTCGGAGGACAATTATAACCGTAATGAGCACCTTTCCCACAAGACTTACAAGTGCATTGTCTACAAAAGATTCCATCTAACGAATCACCGCACTCGTGACAACAATGGTCAATTTGTGGAGGACTTGGTGAAGAATTTTTACCGGGGTCCTGTTTGACAACGAATGGCTCTTGAGGTTCATTAACAACATTAGTATTGTTATTGGATGACTCGGAAGTGTCTTGGAAGTCTTGGAAAACTTCCTCCAATTTCTTTCGTATTGGAGCACATTGTCGACAATATAGACCTTCAACCGGGTTTCCACACTTGGGACAATTAGGGGTTTGTTGAGACAAGTCGGGTGTTTTATTAGAATTAATAACAAACTTGTCTACGAAACACCCTTTAGAACATCCACATGATTTATTGTACCAAGCTCCACATGACGAACATTCTTTAATCGTGAAAACGGGATTCAAACGATAATCGAATGACGCCATAAGAATTAAACATAGAGGGTTAAGAAAAGAATTAAATGGATAAGAAGAAAAAGAAGATTATTTTTGGGTTTAAAATAATACATAAAGAAAAGAAATAAAAATATTTTTGGATTTTGATTTTTTTTTTTGGTTTTAACAATTTATTCACAATTTATTTTAACGGACAACGATATAGACAACTTAAACCAAATAATCAACGTACTTCACGGTAGCTCTTAAAAAGAAAAACGCACAGGCGAGCGGAGGAGAAGGAAAGCACGGTGCTTTTAAGAACCTTTCTCCTTTAGGGTCGTAGTTCGTTGGAACGACCCGCCTTATACCCACTTTATAGTTTGTTTAACTTTTCAAGGTGAGCCGTACCTCGTAAGTGACACAAATGGTAAGTTTTTGATCTTTGGTTCGGGAACTTATTATGATAATACCTCAGTTGAAGGTATTATTTTGATTGGTGTTCTTTTACCAAATTGATTTTTATTGATAATTAAGGACAATGTTTTTATATTTTTGATTTTTTAATTTTTTTTGGTACTTTCAATACTTTAGGAAAAGTATTGTTGGTATTTTTAATTACTTGATATTCACAAAAATTAGAAAATAAAATATTTTTGGTTTTTTAGAAGAAAATATTCACAAATTCAAACGCTAATCTAATCTTCAAACGATCCGATAATGGTACTCACAGCTTCCCCGGCAACGGGCGCCATTTTGATACTAGCCTTTTTGTATATATATAAATATAATATGTAAGGATAATATGATTCAATTGTAGTATACGTATTCCGAAAGATTTAAATCAATTACTTTTGTCCAAAGTAATATCAAAAATCCCCTAGGTCGTTTCCCAGCGAAGCGTGAATTCAAAATCGAATGACGGAGTGATAATCAATGCTTGAATGGAACGAGGATTTGAATGGTTTTTCTAATTCTACAATTAAAAATGCAAAAACGATTAAAAGAAAACCTAAAACGAAAGCAATTTTAGTTAAAACCTAAAACGGGAACGTAAAAACGCGGCTAAAAACCTAAATTTTCAAATTTTAATCCTAAAATCTATTTTCTAACTATTAATGGGTCCTAGTTGACTAAAAAGGAAGTTTAAAAAAAACTAGATCGAAAACGGAGTTGATTAAGACTAAAAACGAGTCAAAACAAGAACGGGAACCAATCCCGTTCTTTAAAAAGTGAAACTTTGCAAAAATGACCCTACATATGTAAATTTATTTTTCCTAGAAAATACACAATAAAAGAAAATTTAAAAAAAAAGATTTGTATTTTTTTGATTATTTTTCTATTTTCTATGAATTTTTTAAGTTTTTAATGAAAATAAATTTAAAAAAATACTAAACAATTTTATAAAAATCTAAAAAATTCACAGAAAATACTTTAAACTATTCTTAATCTAAGAAAAATATAAAGTTGAACAAAAAAAACTTATAAATAAGCTGTTATTAAGCTAAAAGTGGCTGAAAGGTTAAAAGCTAAAACGAGGTTAAGTATTAATTGGTGCAAGGACTAACAGGTGAAAGTCCCAAGGGCAGTTGGTGTTGCGTGTGTGTGCTAAGGCTTTGGTAAGGGGGAGGTCATGGGTTCGACCCCCATGCCTTACCTTTTTGAAAAACTTATTTTTTTAATTTCTTTTGCACACACTTAAAGAGGACATTAAATTAAGCATTTTTTACAATTACAACTTTTTGTGAAATCTAATAAATAAGCTGGAAAAAGCATATGAAAACAGCAGAATTGCTTAAAAAGACTTAGACAATGAGGCTTAACTATTGGCTTATTCTAGGACTGTTAAGCAAAAGGAAAAGGTAAATAAGTAATTACAAATGACAAACTACACCTAATAAGCATATATAAGCAAGATAAGCAAAGGAAATAAGCTGGTAAACATTAAAAGGCAAAAAGCAGTTTGTCCTAAAACGACAGCAAACAGCCAATGGAACCACTTTTGAGCTAAACTTAAGCTACTAAAAAGCTCATGTAATGAGCTAAAAAGCTTAAACGGATTAAGAACAAACACCAATATGCACATAAAAGCTGAAATTAAGAAAATTAGATAAATTGCTAAGCTAGAAAAAAGCACGAAAGAAGGGACATCTTAGCTTTTTAAGACCTTTTGATTTGTTTGAAACTGTTGGGCATTTTAAATTACAATAAGACAAGGAAAAGCACAAGTAAGCTGAAACACACCTATACCTAGACTTAATAAGCAAATTGAAACAGAAGTTAAGCATTTACATTAAGCAAAGTAAAATAGAATTCGATTAAGCAGCTTGGGTATTTAAGAGATAGATAAACTTAAACCCACTGCATTCAATGACAGATTTGAGACAAAACAAAAATGGCAAATGTACAATTAACCATTATTAATCCTACTGCATATAACTTAGAATGAAACATAAATTAAAAAAAAAGCATTTGAGCAATCATCAAATATAAGCAAATTGAAAGAAACTTAAAATAGCACAGATTAAAACATGAAACATAACACTTCAAAACTTACTGTTTTTATTCTTTAAAGACTTTTTATAACTGATTTAAATCTCCTTAAAATAGAGTGTTGATTTAAGCCTAATGTCCCAAGGTCGTTAAGAACCCCTTTTTACCCATTTTAGGTCCTGTCCCAAACACCCCTTTAAATACAGAAAAGATAATTTTAAACTTGAAACTCTGATTTTTAAAGAACCAACCCTTGATACCAGATATATTATTTAGCTTTACTATGCACCATATTGGGAAACTTAAAACATAGAATTGAGCAGTTTAAAGCAGGACATGAATCAAAAGCAGTTATCAGTTTGTTAATAGACAGAAATTACTCAAACAGGAATCAAGAGGCCAACAAAGATGCTGGCACTTAAAATTACAAAAGATGATTCAAATAAGCATAAGATAGGTAGACATAAAGAAAATAAGCATAAGAAGTAACCAATAGGCAATGGTATAGTGGAATTTCAAGAAATTGGAAATTAAGGGAACTTACAAGTTCCCTTGGCTTTCTTCTGAATTTCAGCAAACACAAACACACCTATTGCTTACCAATAAGCCCTAAACCATGGCCATCCTGAATTTACCATGCTCCATTGCTTTTGACAGGATTTTTGTATTTTTGAATTTTTTATAACAATAAGGAAAAATGGAAATGAATACTTAGAGATGATGACTTCAAATCAGCACTTTTATTAGAACTTAAGTCTTGTACAAAGCTTTTTGAATAAGCTGAAAACTGGATAAGTTAAAAACAGAACATAACTTGAAATGTAAACTACACTGAAAAATTAAAACTTAAAAAATTACACTAAATTATACTATCCCTACATCTTCTGTCTTCTTTCTTTTTTATAGGCTGAGTCTTCAAGCCTTTGTGTTTGTTGTGTTAGATGTGTGAGTGCTTCAAACCTTTCATCTCAGCCCTCCTTTTTGCTTTGTGCCCAATTCCAATGATCTTGACCCTTGAATCTTTTGCTTTTTCAATGGGATTGCCAAGGTGGCAATAAGGGGTTTAGTGGAAAGGGAAGAAAGGTTTAATCCCCTGTGTAATCGTGGTGTTGTAAGTAATAGGGGGGAAGGTTAACATGTTTTGGGATTTGGTAATGGCGGGAAAGGGTTTACGGTTTGACAGGTATAAAGGTGCAGGGGTGAGTTGTTTTGGGGGTTGGCAAGTTGAGTCCTCCAAGTTGTATGTTGTTGTTGCAAACTACGTCCTTGTTTGTGTACAAGTTTTAGGAGATGGAAAAAACAGCCCCTCAAAGTGTTTTGAGTGTTTGCAATACACGTCCATAAGGACTAACGAGGTAACCAGATTAGGGTATTCGGGTTAACGGGCAGTTAAAGGGATTTGGGCCTTATATAAGGAAAATGGGCTGATCCGGGCCCACTAGGTGGGTACGGGTAGGCCTACTTTTAACATTTTGGTTTTTCAGGTTTGGTTTTCGATGCTTTTTCTAACGACGTATCCCGGGGTTGACTTTGACTTCGTTTTGACTTCAAAAGATACACAAATGTTGTCGAGTCGATCCGGCAATTTCCGTTTGAGCTCTGTTTTCAATCCTTTTGTACCACTGGCCTCAGTTTTTCGCGCTCTTTCCAAATCCGTGCTTGGTTTTGTCCGGTTTAGCTTTGATTTTTGTCTTTTAGTGAATATCCAGTACCTGCACAGTACAAACACAAAAACATGCATATATATGGCATTTTATGTGCGTTTTTGGTCGTTTAGGGTCGATTTTAAAGGTAAAAGGTATGTGTAATTACACACATACCAAAGAGCGAGTGCGCATGCACTAAACAAAATAAGAGAAATAAAAAGAAAAATATTTTTTTAAACCGATAGTCAAAAGTGCATGGTAGCTCTCTAGAAAACGCACAAAGAAGCGAAGGAGCAGGTAAGCACGAAGTGATTTAAAAAACTTCTCCTTTCGGGTCGAAGTTCGTAGGATCAACCCTCCTTATACCTCTCTTATAGTTTGTTAATCTAAAGGTGAGCCGATTAAACAATTGACAACACGATTTCTTTTTTGGTTTTTAATTTTTTTTGGTAAATTCAGTACTTTAGGAAAAGTATTGTTGGTATTTTAATAATTTCTCAAAAATAAATCAAGAAAAACAAAATATTTTTGTATTTTTATGGTTTTATAAAAGAAAATAGAAAATAATAAACGATAACTTCACAGGGAAGGGTCTTCAATACACAAATCTTCAAACTTCAACACGATATTCGTTACACACCTCCCCGACATCGGAGCCAAAAACTTGATTCGGGTTATTTAGTCTATATATATATATCCCAAAATACCAAATAAGTAATAGTATAGAGAGTATCTCGTTTGATATAAAAATTGCTTGAGGACAAACAATATTTTATCTTTCGGATGTCGTATCCCGACGAAGTGTGAATTGAAAACCTCGTTTCGGTTCGTGATCGCGTGCTTGAATAATCAATATTTTGGATTTTGGATTCTAAAACTAATAACGCAAAGGGAAAGCATAAAAAGGTACGTTAAACTAGAATTAAAGGCACAACTAAATTCTAACGACAATTAAAAACTTAACGATTAATTAACGACTAACGGGCTAACGGATAAACAAAAATTATCAAAATAAACTCTAAAAACTTAAAATAAAAATTTCTTAAACTAAAATGATAAAATTAATTTTTAGAAACAGAAAATATATTTTTTATATTTTTATTATTTTTAAAACTAATTTTAATGCTTTTTGAACTAAACTTAATTAAAAATATTAAATGAAAACTGAAAATTATGAAAAAACTCAGAAAAATGGGATTCACAGCTTATTCTAATAAGCTGTGAAAATTAAAATAAGCATATAAGCTAAAACTAAAAGTGTGTATTAATATTAAATGGTGCAAGAGGTAAATGAAAAAGACCCAAGGGCGCGCTAGTAAGGCTTGTGTGTGTTGAGGGGGAGGTCACAGGTTCGAGTCCTATGACCTTTCTTTTTGTGATTTTTTTTTTATTTTCCTTTTTGAAAAAGCTAATATATAAGCTAAAATAAGCTACTTTAATAAAGGGACTTATTACTAAAACTTATTTATAAGCTAGAAAAGACCAGTTAAAAATGACAGTTTAGCTTAAAACTTGGTTAAGACTTAATTATATTAAGCTAAGACTTTTTGACTCATTAAGCTCTTAGAAAACAAATAAGCAGAAAACAGACCTAGAACTAGACTCAATAAGCACTTAAGACTGAAAATGAGCAAATCAAATAAGCTGGAAAGCAATTAAAATCATGACGACAGTTTGACTCAAAAACAGTTTTGAAGGACTTTTTACCAAACTTTAAAGCTAAATTTGAGACTAATAAGCACTAGGTATTAAGCTGAAAACTGAAAACAGATGAAAACCTATACTAAAATGACTAACATAAGCTAAAATTAAGCAAATGGGTTTAGAAAATAAGCTAGAAAAAAACATGTTAAAATGACAGACTACTCCTATTCTTTTTGGCTTTTTGATATGAAGGACTCATTTGTAGCTTAAAATTTAGACTCAAAAACTAGATGACACACTAAAAACTATAAACAGATAGAGCTTATACTACAATAAGCTAATTTTAACAAAAATTAACCCAAATTAAACTAGACTTTAACCACATTTTGATCTGCAAATCTAGGTTTTTAGGACTAAACCACACTCTAGCTATGCTTGACTGTTTCCATCTAAAGTGCACAAAAGAATTTTCCAAAACCAAATGACTCAAAGCAGATATATATTGATGCTAATGAAACCTATTTTGAACATAAAAACCACACCTCAATACATTTTTAAGAAAACTGACACATAAGCTGTTTGAATAACTTATGAACCTGGCAGGCTTAGAGAATTGATAAATCAAACTCTAAAACTCAACAAAACCTATTAAGAGCTTATGAAAACTAACCTTAAGACTAATTTAGAGCTTATGAAAATTGATTTGAGTGCCATAAGCAGTTTACAAACTACTTTACCATTTTTGAATGTGCTTAACCCAAACACCCCTTTAAAAACTTAATATCTATTTTTAAGCTGAAACAGATCAAAATAAGCAATCATTTGTAAAAAACAGATTTAATACTATGTTTATTGAGGACAAATAAGCAATTACCTTAGAGAAATAATCACTAACTAATAAGCTAAATTAAAAAGCTATTATGACTAAAATGAAGCAGTTTTAACTAAGACTTAAACTAAACTAATTCTAATGATCTAAGCTAGAAATGTAAGACATAATAAGCTAAAATTAAACAGATTAAGCACATATAAGCAATTATAAGCACAAGATAAGCAAACTAATAAGCTGAATTAAGAAATTTAAGCTAGAAATAGAAAAAGAGAAAGTACCTTGTCCTTTGCTTAAACAAGGACTTAAGTGCTCTTAAGAGCTTATCTACAAGCTTCAGCTTGTTGAAAACAAGCTGGTAAAACCCAGAAGCCCATCCATGTCTGGCTTATCATCCGCATTTAAGCTCAAGGTAACTTTGAGGTGTTTTAGGTGAATGGCTTATTCAGTTAAGCTTTAAACAAGCTTAACTGAATAAAAGCTAGCTTATAAGGTAATGTAGCTTATTGAGCTTATTTAATCATACTTAAACACATCTTAAACGAATTTTCATATAAGTAAAACATAAATTTAAAACACAATATTAATGAAACTTGAATTTTATTAATACCAAAAGAGATTACAAGGATTTAAAAAGAAATTACATTAAAGAAAAGCTGGAAATAAGCTAAACTAATACAATAAGCTACTAAAAGCTACACTAAGCTAGATATCTTTTCTCTGTATAAGAACCTCTCTATTTATAGCAGGAAGAGGAAGCTTCTAGGCCAAGGAGCGTCTTTAATCCTTTTGATCTCAACCCTTGAATCAAAACCGCCTTAAATCAATCAATCACAACCCTTGATTTGATACACGTCTAATCCACCAATCATTGTGCTCAGGATCGCCAACGTGGCAAGGTTGTGTCAGACGTGTCAGCATAAGGTCTTCTAGAAGGGGATGGGATCGTGTTGAGCGGAGAGTTACCCTGTGTAAAAATTAGGAGGGAAGGGACGATGAATAGTAATTTTTGACCCGGTGTTATATTAATTTAACTTGGACCAGGTATGGGGCTTGGGCTTTTTATCACATGGTCCAGTTTGGATTTGGATTGGATAAGGATTTTGGACTATAGTATAGGTTTAATTTAGGACTAGGATTTGATAATATTCAAATGTTAATGGGTTGATCCGGCCTATTAAACGGGTACAGGTTAGCCCATTAAGAATGAATATGTCATCGACTTCGTTTTTCTCACACTCTTTCAATCCCGTGCTCGTTTTTGTCCTTTTTGGCTTTGTTTTTGTCCTTTTTGATATATCCGATACCTGCACAAAATAAATCACAAAATACACATATACAATGCATTTTCTATGTATTTTTGGTAATTTAAGCTTATTTTACTAAACAAAAATGATATGTGAATAAACATATATCAGTCCAACGTGATCATGGTACTACTAGTCTAAGGGAGAAAACCCAAATGCCTCTTAACATATGACTCCAATCTCCTAAGTCTCCTCCGAGTATCATTACGATCCCTATGAACCTAACGAAACTCCTCCTGTGAAAGTGCCATGTGCCAACGAAGACTGTCAATCTGATCTCTCTCTATACTCAACATGGCTCGAACCTTTAGGTACTCCAGTCTTAAACTACCAATCCTCTCAACCAAACTAGCCCGCTCTTCATTAGCTACCAACTGACTAGTCTCCAACTATCTCTGAGTGGTCTCAATCTCAGTAATCATATCAATACGAACCTTGGACATGTAGTGAACTATATCATAAATGGTATTGATATGTGTGAAAACACATATCCGTTTTATATCAAAAATGACCCATAAAAGACAAAATTATGCTTAAAATGCTTGTATATTGCTTGTTACAAGAGCCGGGAGAATGCTTTCAAGGTCAACCAAAGTCAACCATTGGTCAACTTTGGTCAACTACAAGAAGACAAAAACCCTCAAATTACCCAAATTTTCCTTTAATGTTAAACCAAATTCACATTAAAAACCCTAAACCCTAACACCGTTATCTCTTTATTTTATAAGAGATAACGGTCGTTATCTCTTATTAAAACCCAAAACCATAACCGGTTACCCTTTACCCGAGCCCAAAACACACCCATGGCCTAATCCTTTATATATAAGCCCAAAGTCAACGAGTAAAAGCCCGGGTCAAAAGAAATCAAACGCACCCTTATAAAAAGAAATACGCGGGAAAAGTGGTTTTTACTGTTCACCATCTTCCTCGTTTAACCTCACCTCGAATCAAAGGGTAAATGAAAATTAATGAGTACGTTGGATGAACAATTCAAGTACCAAGGGTCAAAGCTGGCAAAGAACGTTCACACTCAAAGCCTTGATTTGATCCAAGTATACAAAGAATGACACGCGGGATTATCAAAGAAGCACATCAACAAGTGGGTTTTTACACTAAATTACTTGTAAAAGAAGCACAAAAGGGCCTGACACAAGGATTGCCACGCTGGCAATCCGTGTGCTCCAAAATTGATCCAACGGTGTTAACAGGAGAGCCAATGATTAGAGATGAAGGAAGGGCCAGGATTAAGGGGAGCGTTTAACAGAATTTGGGACCTAGAAGCTTCTCTCAAGCAGTATAAATACAAGTGATGCCTCACTCACAAAAGGCATCTAGGAGTAGTTTTAAGTAATATTTTTAAGTAGCTTTTTAAATTGTAATTTTCCTTTCAAGTAACGTTTAGCTTAATGTAATTTCAAGTTTCACTTTTGTAATCAACATCTTTTATTAATAAAAGTTTAAGTTTCTGAATTGTGTATTTTATTTTTCATAAAATGGTTAAATAAGTTCTGTTTTGTTAAAATAAGCTCTAAAGCTCTTAAGCTACTCATAAGCTGCTCATTTAAGCTCAAAAGTTTAAATAGCTTTATTAACAGATCTCCTCATGTACCACAGCTTAAACTTGGATGATGGACCAAACCTGGAAGGGTCCATGGATCTCACTGGCTTATTCTAAATAAGCCAGAGCTTGTAGACATAAGCTCTTTTTGAGCAATAATCCCTGTTTAGCTGGGATTTCAAGTTCTGCATCAATTTACTTTTTCTGTCTTTAAATTTTTAGCTTAATTCTGTATTTGTTTGCTGTTTGTTTCATTTACTTATCTATTTGCTTATTTCTGTCTTAGTTAGCTGATTAATGCTCTTTATAGTAGATTTATGCTTATTGTAGTTGATTTTTAGTTTTAAATCTTCGTTTTCATTATTGTCTTAAAAATCAATTAAAAAACCAAAAATAAGTAGCATTAGCTTATTGTTTGTTATTCTAGCTTATTTGATTGTTGTTATATGCTTATTAGGACTGTTAAATGCTTATTAATATCTGGTAACTTAGTTTTGTTCATTGATTCAAATTTCATAAGCTTAAATGATTTTCATAAAAATATGGGGGTTTTTGGGCTCAGCTAGTACTAACACAAGTTAAGTTATGCTTGAGCATTTAGTCTTAAAGTTTTTGGTTTTAATCTTATCTACGAAGTACTGTTTGTGCTAAATTTATAAGCTAGGATAGGGATAATGAGTTTTTCATAAGTTAGGTTATTTTTAGTTTAAATCTGTTAAGGTTCATTTGAATTTTTAGTTTCAAATCAATTTAGTGAAGGTTAATGCTAAATTTGTCCTTAGTTTGTGTTTTAAAACATTAGAATCAAGTTAACTTAGAGTCTGCATTTTAGATTTTAAAGTTTTGTTCATTAGCAGTACCACTGCATCAGTTAGACCAAAGTGAGAAAAGGCCATTTTACAACATCAATTTTTCAGAGGGTAATTCTTAATAATTAGGTCCTTGATTTTTTGGCATACAAATAGCTTTTAGGTCATTCTTCATCTATTTGAAATTACTTTTTAGAAATAAGCTCAATAGGTCATCTGTTTTTAGCTCTTAATTTAGTAATTTGTCTTTCTTAAAAATCAGCATGCTAAGTATTCTGTCTGTTTTCATTGAGCTTTTTCATTAAGCTCTTGTAGTTCAAAATAGTTTTAAAAAGCATTTTCAAATAGTTAGTAGTATAAGCTTTCAGTAAGTGCAAGCCATTTTGTCTTAAGTCCTTATTTGCTAGTTTAAATTCAAGCTCAAAAGTTGCTAGTTGACTGTTTGGTTTACAGTTTTATTTTAAGTGCTTAATCTGCTTATTTCCTTTCCTTTTGCTTATTTTCTTGTTTAAACTAGCTTATTAGGTTTAATATAGTTTGCTTTCCTAGCTTTTAGCTTATTGTTAGCCTTTTAAGTTGTCAATTTTAGATAAAAAGCCAAAAAGTAAAAAAAAAATAGTTTTAAGAGTTTTTCGGTCTTTTAAGCCAGTTTTTAACTTATTTAGTGATTTTCAAAAATAATTTCTTTTATTAAAGTTGTTTGTTTTCAGGTTTTCTACAACTTTGTTTTTAACTTTTTCAAAAATAAAAAAAATTAGCAAAAAGCTAGGCCTGGGACTCGAACCCACGACCTAGCCCTTCACACACACTCGTCCCACCCTCAACACACACTAACCACTTTGCTTCAATAACTCATCTGTTATACCTTTGCATTATCTATCTTTTATATATATTTTGAGCACTTTAGTTCAATAAGCTGTTTTAGCTTATTCAATAAGCTGTGTAACCAATCTTATTTTTCCTAGGTCCCTCTTAGTTCAAGCTATTTTCTATAATTTTTCCAGGATTTTTATATTTAGTTTAGTATTTTTAAATATTTATTTTTATTAAAAACTTTAAAAAATCATAAAAAATAGAAAAATAATCAAAAAAATATAATTCTTTTTTAGTAAATTTTCTTTATTCATATAGTTCCTAAGAAAAATAGTTTTGTTTCCGTAGGGTTAAAATTGCAAAATTTCAATTTTTAAAGAATGGGATTCGTTTCCGTTCACGTTTTTCGTGTTTTTAAG
Source organism: Tanacetum coccineum (assembly GCA_026074375.1). Taxonomy (NCBI): domain Eukaryota; kingdom Viridiplantae; phylum Streptophyta; class Magnoliopsida; order Asterales; family Asteraceae; genus Tanacetum; species Tanacetum coccineum. Next base: position 11,947 of record BQNB010047201.1, on the reverse strand, counting down.
CTCATTTCAACTCCGTTTTTGTTTTAGTTTTCTTTAAACTTACTTTTTAGTCAATTAGAGTCTATTAAAAGTGAAAAATTCATTTTAGGTTTAATTTTGGAAATTTAGGGTTTTTAATCACCGTTTAGGGTTCCCATTTTGCGTTTTTAGTTAAAAGTTTAATTTCCCGTTATTAAAGTTAGGTTTAATTGTCCTTTAATTTGCTCTCTTTTAGGATTTTAGAAAACAAATCATCTTCGAACCAATTCAAATCATTGTCCAAACAACAATCGTGGTCTCAATTTCATAAATCTTCGAAGAATACGACCCGGTAATCACTTACCGGTAAATATACGTATTATTATATATAATTGTGAGAATTTTCCTTTCTTCCTTTGTCCTCAAGGGTAGTTTGGTAATTTTCTAATATTATATCATTTTACGTGTATAGATAACTTCAATCAATTTTTGGTGCCGTTGCCGGGGATTTGAGATTCTTTCGTTTGAAGTTTGTCGATCGTGATTTGGAGAACCTTTCGTCTTCGAAAGTTACGCTTTTAAGAAAATCAAAAATATAAAAATATAAAAAAATATAAAAAGTAAAAAATATTTTTCTTTTCTTTTTAGTATAAGTAAAAATTTAAAAACAAAAAGACAAAAATATTTGCTCTTCTGGATTTTTCGATTTTTCTCATTAATTTGTGAATATAAAAAATTACCAAGTTGGTAAAAGAACACCAACAAATAATACCTTCAAATGAGGTATTATCCATTAATAAGTTCCCGAACCAAAGATTAAATTTTTTTTTACCGTTTGTGTCACTTACGAAAAAGGCGCACCTCTTTTGTAAAATTTATTTTACTTAAGAGAGTTACCCTAAGTTTGTTGATTATTCGGTAAACAAAAATATTTCTTTTTCTCGTTTCATTTCTCATTTCTTTTGTTTGTTTAGTGCATGCGCACTAGAAATTCTTATTTTTCAAATAATTCAAACATAACCATTCCGAGACGTCGAAACAAAGGACGTGCTCCAAACATAGTCGAACCCGAGCTTCGTACTATTGTTGCACCAATGGCGGAACGCACCATGGAAGAGCTACTCCGGGCACCCACGGAAGGGTACGGAGAAGCTATTGTTTTACTGGAAATTAATGCGGATCATTTTGAGATCAAAACGAATTTGTTACAACTAGTTCAAGCGAATCCGTTTTACGGTCGTGAGAGTGAAAATCCTCATGCTCATATTAATAGTTTCCAAAAGGATTACTCGACTTTACGGTTTTAGGAGTGCCTAATGATGTGATTAAGCTTATGTGTTTTCCATATTCGCTCGAGGGAGCCGCTAATATTGGTACGAGAAAGAACCACCCCCCAAAAAAAAAAAAATTTTTTTTCATTCTTGATTAGGAGGATCTCGTTCCAAATTTGTGAATTAATTTTTCCCTCCTCGAAAAACCACTCACTTAAAGAATGATATTTCTCAATTTACACAAAATTTGAGGAGACTTTTGTGAAGCGGTGGGAACGATTTTAAGGAGTTGCTTAGAGTTGTCCCCATCAGGAATTTACGGAGTTAATCAAGTTGTTACCTTTTATTAATGGTTTTATACGGAGATTGAACAAGATCATAAAGCGCGGGGGTGGAAATCTTTTTGAGTAAGACGACTAGTGAGGCTTTAAACATAATCTGGAGTGTAGAAGCAAAGTTCTGTTATTCACGAAATAGATCAAATGCTTCTAGGATGAATGCTACTTCTAGTAAAACGGATGAGAGAATTGATAAGCTTGCGGATCAACTTTCGACCTTAGTCGAGATTGTTTCTAAGAAAGTTGTCACTCTCGCTCCGGTTAAAGCGGTTGAGGAAACTTGCGTTACTTGTGGCGGTGCCCATTCTTGGTATAAATGTCCGACTACCGATAACAATCAGGCTAGTGTTTGTGAAACCACGGGAACTTACAATCAAGTTAACCCTCCAAACCGTGTTAGTAATCAAATGGCACCACCAGGTTTTGCTCCGGTGCAAAACAATAGTCAAAATAGGTTTAATCAGAATCAAGTTCAAGGGAATAATTTTAATCGGGGAAATAATTTTCATGGAAATCAAGGTTTTCAAGCTCAAAATAATCATGCTCCAATTTTTCAAAACGAAGGATTTCAAAACCAACATTTTCAAGTACCTAATAATCAAGTTCAACAAGAGATTTCAAATGATTTTTCATGTTACAAGAGGAATAATGATCAAATGTTGAGAAACATGCAAAATCAAATTAACTCGTTGAAAGGAGACCTTAAGAATGAAATTCAAAACACGACAAAATCTCAATAAGCCGTCATGATGAATCAACAAACCACTTTTCAAAATAATTTGCAAAACATGATTTGTAGATTGTTTCAAAACCAAGCCTCAACTTCGGGTACTCTTCCGAGTAATTATCCTTTTCCAACCGAAGGGTGAGATGAAAGTGATCACTACTCGAAGTGGTGTTGCTTACGAGGGACCCTCGATTCCTACTACTCCTTCTCCTAGAGAGGTAGTGGAAGGAGAAACCGAGGAGACAACAGATAAAGAGCAAACAAATTTCCAAGGAAGCACCGCTCAAATCCCACCTCCGGTTATCCCTATTTCTATTCCGGAAACCGATATTCCGAAGACTTTGCCTAAAACCACTCCCATTCCGGAATCTGATATTCCGAAGAGTTTACCTAAGCCAAATATTCCTTATCCTTCACGACGTGATGATCAAAAGTCCCGTGACAAAGCTTCGAATCAAATGGAGAAGATTTTCCAAATCTTTCAAGATTTGCGCTTCAATATTAGTTTCGCGGATGCTTTACTTTTAATACCAAGATTTGCTCCTATGATTAAGAGTTTGCTCATGAATAAGGAAAAGTTGCTTGAGTTAGCTAAGATACCGTTGAACGGAGAATTGTCGGCATGCTCTCAAAAAGCTTCACAGATAAAGCTTGGAGATCCCGGGCTAGTTTTTCTTTTTCCTTGTAATTTCCCAGCATGGATGTAATTGTCACGCCTTGGGATCTTGGCAGGCGAGCATAAATATTATGCCACTTTCTATTTGGAAAAAGCTTTCTTTACCTGATCTTACACCAACTCGGATGACTTTAGAGCTAGCGGATCGATCGATTACTCGTCCTAAAGGAGTCGCCGAAGATATTTTTGTCAAAGTTAGGAATTTCCATTTTCCTACCGACTTTGTTGTTGTTGATTTTGAAGCTGATCCTCAAGTACCTCTCATTTTAGGAAGATCTTTTTTGAGGACCAGTCATGCTTTAATTGATGTATATGAAGGAGAGCTTATTTTAAGGGACGGAAATGAACAAATAACTTTTCATGTTGATGGCACGTCAAAACATTCTCAAAAGCATGTAAACGAGTCAATTAAAATGGTTAATGACACATGCAATGATAGTTTTAAGAAGTTCACCGACGAACCCGCTTTAGTTTACTTGCCTCCATCAGAAGATGACAACGATGAAAAAGAAAAGCAAGAAGTGAAGAATCTCGCAGAGCCGACAGCTAAACGCCAAACTCATATCACACCTTGTTTGAAGAATTTTAAAGTTTTTTGCAAGGAGAGCATGTTTCATTCAAACAAAACACCTCAAGTTTCTTCGGTTTTGCAATTCCATCACCTTACCGTCTATTGAGCCTAAAGATTCTCTCATAATGGGGGAAGAGCACCTTAGTACTTTTAGTGCTGAGAAAATTGTCCCAATCCCAAGAGAATCTGAGGATACATCCAGGAGTGATAGTAAGAACGTTTTACCTTCGTGTGATGATCCACGTGATGATTTCGTGACTTTCTCTAACTCTCTTTTCAAATTTGATGTCAATTTCAAACTTCAGTGACATTACCTCTTTTTGATAAGGAGTTAGAGGACATCGAGTGCAACGATTCTTATAATTCCAACCTTGATGAGTCGACTTTCCTAGTCACACCTCTTTCTGATTCTAACAAGAATGAATGTCTCGCTCCAGGAGACGACATTGAGATTCTACTTCACCATGATCCGTCTACTCCTATGAAAAGCGTTGCTTTTATTCTTGAGGGATTCATTGATGATCCACTTTTTGAAGAGAATGATGATTTATTTGATTTGGAATGTAAAACGAATGATTGGAAAAGAATTTTGTACGATGCTCCAATTGATGAGGCTGAATGTTTTGATCCAGGAGGCGATAATGATGAGATCGATGCTTTTCTAGCTATCGAAGTTCCTACGTATATTGAGGAAGGTTATTATGACTCGGAAGGAGACGTAATCTATTTAGAGTTGCGATTAGTGATGTACACCCAATTATCTCTCTCCCAATGTATTTTTTCGATCATGAGCACAACATAATACTTTTTTCCCAAAAGAGCTCCCTCTCCACCATTGAGTTCCACGGTGCGATTATCACGGATTCCTCAGGAATGGTTAGAGTGCATGTTGATTATATCAATTGAATGTCGTTGCTATGCGGTAATTCATCTTCCCGGTCACCGAAAAATTCTCATACAATCATTGAGTCTCTTCCCACATCTACTACTCTCGTTGAGGATAGTGACTCCAATAGGGAAGAGATCGATATATTTTCCGGACCGGATGATTCGATACCACCAGGTATTGAAAGTGATTTTGACTCGGAAGAGGATATTATTGACAACTTGCTTAACGATGATCCCATTCCCGAATATGAACGTTTAACCTTCGACATGGAACCCGATGTGCCAGTGATAAACAATGTTGATGAGCTTAATGAAGACGAATGTTTTGACCCAGGGGGAGGTGAGATTAATGTTGAAGTTGACAATTCCTTCAAATTTGTCACTTGGACTTTTCTTTCGTATCTCACTTACCCTGAGGTTTCTCCCTTACTTTCCTCCACCAAAAATGAGGACACCATTTTTGACCCTGGCATCTCCACTTAGAGCCGGTGCCATCTCATCGGGATGGAACTTTCATGTACTTAAATGTTTATCCAAACATTAATGAAAGCTCGATTGAGATTTTCTCTTCCATTTACTTTCTCCAAGGACGAATGAATTCGGGGATCGAGTCAAGCTATGTGACTCGGTTACCAAAAATAAAGCGCTTCGTGGGAGGCACCCCATGCTTATCCATTTTCTTTCTTATTTCTATTGTGATGTGAGGAGGCTTGTACTCTTCCAATTCTTGTTGTGTTTGTACTTGTGATTGTTTGCAGGATTGACCCAAAATTTTCTGAAGACTCTCGTGTTCGGTGTTTTGTCCCGGTCCACTCGAGCTTCCTAGCCTTTGCTTGCCATTAGTTTGGGGAAATCCGATATCCTAAAGATTATTATCGACTAACATTTATCTTTTAGCACACTTAATAAACGGCTAAAGATTTTTGTAATACTTTCTTCAGGCTTGAGTTATGCATTCGACCTTTTTTGAGTTCTAGTATGGGTTTTTTTTAAGTCTCAGGCTAGGAAACATTAAGGACAATGTTTAATTTTAGTATGGGATAGTATATCTTTGATATAATCTTTCCTTCTTTTGCCAGTTGTTCTCACGTACCCCGTTTTCCCACCAAAATTTTCAAAAAAATGAAAATTTTTAAAATTTTCAAAAAATAAAATAAGTGTTTTTGTCACAATTTTGACTTTCCTGCTGGGTAGAATAAGAGTAAATTTTGACCCGATCAAGCGTGTTGAGCTCTAGCTTGTTCTTTAACTTTTAGGCTAAGCGTTCGCGGAAATTCGCGAAGAACGAAAAATAATAGAGTTAAGTATGAGTGGGATGCTAAACAAGGATTAGTTAGAAATCTTAAGAGCTCATGTATGTAATTTGTGATTTTTTCTCCAATAAGCTCTTAACCGGACTAATATACGTGCTGTTTTTGGAAATTAAACTTAAATCAACAATTTTTAGGTAATATATAACGAAAATTTTAGTCTTAGTTCAAATTTATACTTGAATTTTTCAAAAAGAAGTCTTTTCTATATATATATATATATATATATATATATATATATATATAATAAATAATAAAAATAATAATAATAATAATAATGATAATAAACATAAACTGTGGGCTGATAAAAGTTTACTACCTCTTGCCGGCTCACAACCGAATGTGGTTTTTAGTCTTTCTAAAGAAAGCTATGTAAGAATAAAATCCGGAGACTTGATAAAGTTTGTTGCATCTTGCCGACTCACAACCGATGTTGCAGCCTTCTAAAAGGTCGAGGGTTACAATTGCATAAATGTTTAATATTAAGTTTAAATTAATAAATAGATTTCTTTTTGTTAAATTCAAATATGCTTTTGAACTTTGACTATTCTATTTTATAAGCTATGGAATATTCCGAGAAACTTGAGAGTTTTCGAAATTAAGGTCCGTGAGTCCCGATACTAGTCTCTGTGGGGTGTCAAAAGCCTGGTCACTTAGCCGTAAGGTTGGGATGTGCCGATACGAAAGTCGCTACATGGGATGATCTCGCCTTCAAACTCATTATTCTTAGGTGGAACGTGAAGCATAGTATTTTGCAAAACGTTGATCCATGGTTAAAATTCCAAAATTATTTATTAAATATTTTTTAAAAATTTATTTTAAATAACACATTCACTTAAGATATAATAAATGTCGGGAGTAAAAAGTTCACAAGTTGCAAATATGAGTAGTGTTAGCATCTTTACTGATATTTAGCTGTGATTTCATTTTAAGCTTGGTTTGGAGCAAGTGAAAAGTCGGGGACGATGAATTTATCCTTTTTGGGGCATTCTCGGATCGAAATGCATCTTGTTCTATGATCCCTAACAATTATGGAAATAATGAAAGTCGAAATATTCTAAGTTTCTGTTAAAAAAAAGTTTGAAAAATGGGAAAATGGGGTGTTTTATAACTTGTGACTTCTTAACTCTCCCATTAATTGAATTATCCTTCTTAATGGATTAGTTTGGGAGGTTTCGAGGTATTTGTTTTAAAAGCATCATAATATTGCTATGAGGACACGCTATCGTTAGTTTGGGGAATTTTGATATGTGTGAAAACACATATCCGTTTTATATCAAAAATGACCCATAAAAGACAAAATTGTGCTTAAAATGCTTGTATATTGCTTGTTTTGTCTTTGTGATTGTGTAGGTATGGATATTGCAAATATCACAAGAAAACGGTTAAAACCGGACAAACACGGACACGGGAACGTATAGAGTGTACAAGAGCCGGTATAATGCTTTCAAGTCAACCAAAGTCAACCATTGGTCAACTACAAGAAGACAAAAACCCTCAAATTACCCAAATTTTCCCTTAATGTTAAACTAAATTGCAAAAATGATCCCTAAGCCCTAACGGTGTTAACTCTTTAATATATAAAGAGTTAACACTCGTTATCCCCTTTACCCGAGCCCAAAACACACCCATGGCCCAATCCTTTATATATAAGCCCAAACTCAACGAATAAAAGCCCGGGTCAAGTAATTCAAGTGCTAAGGTCCAACCTGGCAAAAGAAGACGTCACGAAATGCTCTTATTGGTGGAATCCCACAAGGAATGACACGCGAGACATGAAAGAAAGTACACCAATGATTGGTAATTTGCACTAAAGTTAGTGCAAAAGAAGTACAATGAGCCTGTTACATAGAATGACACGTTGGCAATCTGTGTGCTCACTCATTTAATCCAACGGACATCAATAAGGATCCAATGATGAGGAAAGAATCAAGGGCCAAGATCAAATGAATGAGGAGCGGGCAAGAGTCCTAGAAGAAATCAAACGCACCCTTATAAATAAAAGAAAGAGGCGCGAAATGTTGTTGTTACTGTTTATCTTCTTCTTCATTTTACCACAAGCTCAAAACAAGGGGTAAATCAAAATTGACAGCGTGGAAGAATAATTCAAGTACCAAGCAGTGATGTGGCAAAGTTTTACATCATGAGAGTCTCTCATTGGCTAAAACCCAAAAGGTTTGACATACGGATATGGCAAGAAAGCACACCAAGGACAAGGTTTTTGGACTAAATTACTCACAAAAGAAGCACAATGAGCCTGACACACGGAATGCCACGTTGGCAATCCGTGTGCTCACTCAATTAATCCAACGGACAAGAGTTGAGATCCAATGATTGGCTTGAATGAAGGGACGAGATCAAGGGAACGTCTAACAAACTTGAGGACCTAGAAGCATCATCTGAAGGCTATAAATACAAGCTCACGCCTCACACACATCATCTCCCTTTTTCTGCTTTTTTTAGGTTTTAGTAGCTTATGTAATTTTTCATTTAAAATGTAATTTCCTTTTAAGCTTTTGTAATCTGTTTTGAATATCAATAAAATCATAGTTTGCTTTATAAAATTTGTTTGTGCTCCTTTATTTTTTTTTACTTATAAGCTTTTAAATTTCCAACTGCTTTTTGCTAACTGTTTCAAAAGCTCTTCATAAGCTCTCATTAGCTCTTTGAGTCTCTAAGCTCAAATTGAGCTCATAATAAGCATTTAATCTATTTAAACTCTTAAAATCGGATAAAAACCTTTGCTAAATGGATTTTGAGCTTTTGGATGATAAGCTTACGATTGAATAGCTTATTAGACTTTACTAACTTATCCTTGTGATAAGCTAGAGCTTGTAGACAGCTCCTTGAGCATTTATAAGCCTTTGTTTAGCTAAGGCATTTGTAAGTTCCAATTTACTCTTTCTGTCTTAATTTTCTAGCTTAATAGTTGCTTATTTTGCTTATGAGCTTGCTTATTTGTGCTTAATACTATTTCATTATGCTTATTAAGTAATTTTGATTATCTATCTTTGGATTATATAGTTTAGATCTTAGTTTTCTTAACTTTGTCTTTTAAATCTGTCAAAAAACCAAAATATTATAATAGCTTGTAGCTTATAGATTCTAGCTTAATTGCTTATTGTTATAAGTTCAATATGGTTGTTTAAAGCTGTGCACTATCTGGTTATTAAGTTTTATCCACTAGA
>BQNB010047200.1:2415-40304 GCA_026074375.1 Tanacetum coccineum | reverse complement strand
TTTTAATATTCAACTCTTTAATTCACACTGCAAGATATAGAATTGGATGTACGCACTTTAGGAGAAAAAAATAAATCAAAACGTTAGTATATTAGTAATGACTAAATTTAAATATACCTCATAAGAGAACACATTCCCGGTTGTCTTTACTGCAGAAATATGTGTGGATTCTGTAAAAACCTTGTTCAACACAATGATATTCTCCTACAAAATAATAAAGGGTTCTCAAAAGTTCAAATATTTTATTGATGCCAACAAACTTCAAAATATTTTTTTTGCAGGCTGATGACGGGTCGTTTATGGAAGAACAATTTAAAATATAACAATTTACATATGGCATTTATAGGCTCAGGTACGAGTCGTTTACCCATGTTGATCCTTAGAAGTCAGAAGTTAACTGTAAGTTCTGATTTTAGTGGCATAATTTTTCGAACTGCCTCTACTTTCTAAGATGAACGCTTTGTTCTGTTTTGCACCATCTTCTTCCTCTGCACAGGCTTGTACTTTTCAACATTCTTTATCCTAACACTTATTGGACTTATCATTTTGCTCAGATTGCAATTTTGGCTGCTTTACTTGACTTTACTATAAGGAATTAATGTCAGACGATAATCGACAGGCAGTAGTAGGGCCACTTTTGCATATGATGATTCATACACTTTAACCATCTTGTCGATTATTTGGCGTTGGTTGTCATACTTTTTGTTTTGTCACAACAACACATAGTGGAGTCTACATGTCTGCCCTCTTAATGTTGAACATATTCTTAAAACCACCTTCCCCAACTACACTAAGGTATGTTTCGATCTCGGTTGACCCTTTTTTTTGCTTATTATTGGTTCATCGTGGATAAAGGGTGTATGAACACTTTTGGAGATCATGACTTATTTAAATATATGCCATATGGGCTTATGTAACTTATTTGGTCATGACTCAGAGTTCGTTAGGTTTTTCAGGTCCTTGCTATAAAAGTAGGAATGTATGATCCTTTAGGTATTGCAAAACAGATTCTAATTTCTGTTAATGGGTGGGCGGTAAAAGTTTCATTATCCGGTATTCAGGTGTGCTTTTGGGTATATAAGTTCAATCTCAGTCACTTTATAGTGAGCTCGGTGTAATAGTTTGAGGAGCCCTCATGATAAGCTCAAGCTCAGGAGAACCATATATACAATTGGTGCAGCCCTACATAAAAGATTATCCCAAAACAGGTCCATACACAAAAGCAGGGGCATCACACATTCACACTGCACCCTACTCTTGAGAAGGGTTGTCAAAAATTTAGAGTCACTGTTAAAACAACTATAATCACATACGAGTATATAATTGCATTTTTTGTGTCCGGGTATTTATTAAAGATGGAAGCTGAGAAAGTCTGTTTATATATTATAAAGGTTGTTACATTTTCCATTATTGATGCTGCATTTTTGATCCATTTATCTCTGAATGGGTCGATTTGTTTTTTTAAAAATCTCAAACACGCTAAGTAAAAATCTATACCAACAAATGGAACTTACAAATGGGCTGAAAGGGATGGAATTTATCTAAAAGTCCATTGAATGCATAAGCGTAAGGTGTTTAACTCTGTGTTTTCACATAACAATTTTTATATCTTAATCATAAATAAGACTAAACCAAACAATGAATTAGCTATGTCCAAGATATAATCAGTACCAAATAAGCAGTAAACAGAACCTAAATCTAATAATCTATAACCCACGTTTCCTCTTTTGGGATATTTTAAGAACTTGGGATATTTTAAGAACCGAGAAACATCTATGCCAAAGGGGTTGTTTGGGTAAGCTTAATAGTACCTTTGTCATGAAAACACAATAAGCTGAAAACAAGTGTTTGGGTAATGCTTATTTTGAAAGCTTATCAGCTTATTTATGTGGGAAATAAAGCAATAAGCTTAAGCACCATTTTTTAAGAAGACACATTTTAAGTTTAAGCTTACCCAAACAGTTTTAAATAATACATGTCAGGAAAACTAAAGAAAAAGGTTAAAGATAATAAAGTAAAAACATTAAATTTAAAAATAACAGCTACCTTTTTGCAGATTATATGAAGGAAGATGGCGAGGCCAAGATAAAAATATTCAAGGGTACCTTTGGGCATACCCAAAGGAAGTACATGATCGTCCGAGGTACGCCTCCTTTTTCTTAAGACCCTAATGATGATACTGTGTTATATTTTTAGATATTGTGTATGCATATGTTTGTTTAATATATGAAAATTTCAGGTCACTATTCGCGAGAATGTGTCTTTGTTTGGATTGCATTTCTTGGTTTGGAGATTGCAAAGGTAATTTATAGCATAACTTTTTCGGCTTATTAGCTAATTTGAAATGAAAAAAGAAGCCCACTAAAGTGTTTAGGTAAGTTTATCAGGGGTTTAATAAAATTCTTTATATTTGGCTTATGAGCTTATAAGCTATTCTCTCACCATATATAGATATATCATTTGTGCAGCCAATCCGATTTCAGTCTAGACGCAGTTTTCAAGCCGTTGACCCCAGCATCACTTACTCACTCCTGAAATGACAACACCAGTAGCTCCAGAGATTAACCAATAGGTTACACCAGCCATCGCACGAGATATCCAACTCAAGGCCTCAACGCCTATGACTGAAGAACAAGTGAAAAAGCCTCCTAACAGATCGTGAAGATAACAAGCCATCCACAAAAAAGGAATTGTTCAAAGACAAGCAGGACACCAAAGATGAACCGTCCCATAAACAAACAAGGCATGAACGCTAGGTTAATAACATAGGCTACTCTCTTTTAGAAAGTGTAATTATACATATATGTCAGTTTGTAAGAATATGTAGCTTAATATATAGTTAATCAAAATCTTAAGTGCACAAAGTACTAATTTTCCGAAACGCAGCAGCACTTCTTCCATGCATAGAAGCAGACGCGGCATCAACAATACTGAAGGCCTGCGGAGGTTTCAACTCTCCAGTTGATTTGGGGTTGTCCTTAATGCGTTCTTGAGCAGCTAAAATTGTAGCAAGTGCAGCAGTTCTTTCATTCTGAGCCTTATCTCCGCCGCCTCCGTGCAGTGCAAGTTCTCGCCCCTTCTCGGTCTTAAGCTCCTTTAACATCTGCTTTAAATCTCCCTTCATATTTATGTTGTAGCTTGGATCTGATTCCATTTTTTTAAGTTCTGAAAAAGAAATTCAAGATTCTTCATATGCATATTGAAACTAAAACAGATGTACATCAATTAATACTTTCAAGGATAGACAAGAGACTGCATTTACCTTCATCGTCAACTTTTAAATTTTTCTTCACATGGTCAAAATTCACGAGAGAATTGCTGTCAAGTGTGTTTGGATTCTAAAAAAGCATACATAGGTAAAAAGAACCTTATATATATATATATATAGGCTCCGGTTCTATTGAAAATGTTTTTATTTTGAGAAGATTGAGAAATCTTCGTTTGAGCAAATTGATTCATATTTTTTGATTTGATTCACAAGTAAACATCATTTAATAGTGAATCAAATCTATAAATCACAAATTTGATTGACAAATCAATGCTAAAATCAAGTTTTGGTAATGATTCCTTAAATTGGTATAGAAGATTCAGTATTATACTTATATCGCAAAATCGAGAGATTTTTTAACATTGATTCGAATTTTTTTTACACATTTTGGATTATAATCACCTTAAAATGAGTTTTACGCTTGAAAAACTTGAATCAAAGTTAAAAATATATCATTTTTGAAAACCTTCTCAATCTTCTCAAAATAAAAACCTTCTCAATCGATCCGGATTCTATATATATATATATATATATATATATATATATATATATATATATATATATATATATATATATATATATATATATATATACATATATATATATATATATATATGTTAATCAACATGGGTATCGTTCTCCTCGATAAGAAAGTGAATTGAAAATCAACTTTCAAGTTGCAAATCTAGCTTGATTGTCCATTTAGTTTTTGGTTTTGGTTTCTAAATCTAATAACGCAAATGGAAAGCATATAAAGGCACGCTAAACTAGAAAATTAAAGCAATTTAAAAATCTAATGACATTTAAACACTTAACGATTAATTAACGACTAACGGACTAACAGAAAAATTATCAAAATAAACTCTAAAAACTTAAAATTTCAAATTTCTAAACTAAAATGCATTAATCTATTTTTTAAAACTCAGAAAATATTTTTTAAAATTTTAAACTATTTAAAACTATTTTTTAAACTAAATAATACTATAAGTTAAATTTAAAATACTAAACTTTATCCTAAAATTTGAAGAAAATTTATAAAAATACTTTAAGCTAAAAGTGAGTTTTACAAAGAAAAAGGAACAAATAAGCTGAAACCAATAAGCCAGGAAAAATTAAATAAGCTAAACTCTAAATGCATATAAGAAATAAATGAAATGATATTATAACAAAAAAGTCCCAAGGGCATGCTGGTTAAGGTGTTGGTGTTGTGAAGGGGAGGTCACAGGTTCGAGTCCTGTGACCTACCTTTCTGCAAAACATTTTTTTTATTTTTATTTTTGACAAACCTAAAGTTAAGGCTAAGATAAGCACTTTTAACAAATGGACTTAGGACTGAAACTTATTATTAAGCTAAGAAAAAGCAATTAAAAGGAAACAGCTTGGTTTTCTTAATACTTAGAAAATAAGCTAAACTATTTTGGCTTTTTGGACTGAATAAGCAACTAGAAATCTAATAAGCTAAAAACAGTCCTAAAGCTAGACCTAATAAGCATTAAGGACAAGATTTAACCAAGAAAAATAAGCTAATAAGCAACTATAAACATTGAAACAGATTAACACCAATAGAGTCTAAAAGGACTTTTGACCAATTTTAAGTTAAGTTTAAAGGCTAATAAGCAATGAGAATAAGCTAAAAAAAAGCAAAAGCAGATTTAGTACTAAACTCAAATGACTCAGATAAGCTGAAATAAGCTAACTAGATAAAGAAATAAGCTAGAAAAAGTAAAATGAAAAAGACAGACAAACTACTTGTTTTTGGCTTTTTTGATATTTAAAGGACTATTTGTAGCTTAGTTTTAAGACTCCAAAAATCACATTTGACATACTATAAACTAAAAACAGATTAAGAACAGACCATACCAAGCTAATTACATACAAAGTTTATTAAAGATATGCTAATTACAACGAAATCACCTCCAGGGTCAAAACACTAGTAAAGACGAAATCACCTCCAGCTTGCAAATAAGTGTGACTAGTAAAGACAGATTGTCAAGGGTCAAAACATAAGATTCCACGTTTCGCGATGTCCTCCTAACAACCTCATAAAAAGAGGCTTTACTGTCACTAGGAGGATGTACTCTTCATCCAAATTCCAAAAGAGGGATCGAATAACTTTTAAAATTTTCTTCTTGGAACATCCACCTCAGTAGTGACTCGTCATCCACAACCCAACAAGAAAGTAAATCCTCATTAAATCCGAAGAAGGATTAGAGAAAGGTTACAGGATTATCACAAACAAAAAGGCAATCACACTCCATTCACTTTCAATTATCTTATAGCATCCTAAGGACTCACTGGGACTGGGACAAGGTCCTTAACACTAGACTTTATTACTTTGTCTTATTCCTTTTCAAGAATAGTGCTAAGATACTCATCCCCCTTGTTGAGAGAGTCATCGGGCTCTATAGTCTGTAAGACGGGTGTGATTGCAATAGACGGAGGAATTTGAGAAATAACTTCATTCAAAGGAATAGTACTCTCCTCGTCATCATAATACAATCATTACTCATCTTGCATTGCATCATCGTAAAAAAAATTGAAACGTCGCGAAGGCTCGGGAGTATGAGTACTAACAGTAGCTGCCTGCTCTTGTTGACTTAACTTTTCACAAACGGCTTGTAAAGCTTTATGAAGTTTCTCCTGAAGTAGCAATTCTCAGACCTTACGGTAAAGGAAATTAAACTCAATTCTTTAGGAGTTAGATGAGTCGATGGTATGTCTGTGTAGGTTTGGTTAAAACGGAGAAAATTAAGAATAAGCAAAGATTAGGATCATATAAGTTTTGATGATTCGGTTGACACTATAAATTCGCATGAGGACCCCTACAGTTTTCATAACAAAATATTATTGTGGGAAACTCAGTAAATTTTATGGATAATAATTATCACCAAAGTTTTGATTGTAGCTTGGTTCCTGCTCATAGACAAGCGGGAGCCGTGGCGGACAATCATAACCATATGAGAATCGTTTTTATATTTCCCACACATAACTCGCACGAGTATGTTTCGACATGGTGCTGTGGTGGTTGATCATAAAAGTCGGGTGTATTATCGTAAGGAAAAGGATTAGGGTCATGGACAAAATGCGTTTCCCGTTGCTCCTACCAGTGCTAACAACTGGATAATTTCCACCGTTAAAAGGACCACCACAGTATGAGCAACTCTGTTGAGCCATAAATCGTTCAAAGTTCTGCTGAAGTTTTGCAAATTCTACTTGAAAAGCTAATCCTGTGTCGGACCTCGAGTGTGTCTTGTAGTTGTGCTGTGGAAGTGGGTTAGAAAAATCAGGAGTTTGATTATAAGAATTTGGATTAGAGTCATAGACGGGCTCATCTTCGAAACTCACATTGGTACAATGCCGATAATTTAAACTGTTAAAAGGACCTCCACACCACGAGCACCTCGAAAACCAAGACATGTTGAAGAATTATCGGATAAGAGGGTAGAGAGAATAAGAATGAAACGAATAAGAGGATAGAGAATAATATTTATAGATTTTTAAAATAATACATAAGGAAAAGAAATTGAAGAAAGAAAAATATTTTTGGTAACCGATAGTCAAAAGGTGCACGGTAGCTCTCTAGAAAACGCACAAAGAAGCGGAGGAGCGGGTAAGCGCGAAGCATTTTAAAAACACCCTTCTTCCTTTCGTGAGTCATGTTCCGTAAGATCGTCCCTCTTTATACCTCTCTTACAGTTTGTTAATATAAAGGTGAGTCGATTTAACAATTGACAACACAGTTATTTTTAATATTAAAATAAAAGAAAATAAAAATAGAAGTATAAAATAATTTTTTATTTTTTATATAAAATAAAACGAAAACTTTCACGAGGAAAGGATCTTCAAGGCTCACGATAACACGAATCAATCCCGTAAAAAATCGCTACAAACAACAAACATACCTCTCCCCGGCAGCGACCCATTTTGATTTATACTTTAAAGATACAGTTATCCAAACAAATAACCCTCAATATATATATATATAAAAATATATAATATATATATTATATAGTAATATATATAATATATATATATATATATAATTACATAATAAAATACAAACAATACACACACAATAATACATTCATAAGCACAGTTATCATCACAAAATTAATGCTTAGGAAAGAATAAATAAGTACTAACAACTAGAAAACGTTCACACGCTATCGGTTGAGAGTTGAATGGAAATCAATCTAACGTTCCATTGTTTGAAAATCGGAGCTTGATGTCTTTAAGTTTTGGTTTTGGTTTCTAAATCTAACCTAGAAAACGCAAAGGAAAGCATATAAAGGCACGCTAAACTAGAAAATTAAAGCAATTTAAAAATCTAATGACATTTAAACACTTAACAATTAATTAATAACTAACAGACTAACGGAAAAATTATCAAAATAAACTCTAAAAAATTAAAATTGCGAATTTCTAAACTAAAATGCATTAATCTATTTTTTTAAACTCAGAAAATATTTTTTTGAATTTTTAAACTATTTTTTAAACTAAATAATACTATAAATTAAATTTAAAATACTAAACTTAATCCTAAAATTTTATGAAAATTTAAAAAAATACTTTAAGCTAAAAGTGAGTTTTACAAAGAAAAAGGAACAAATAAGCTGAAAAAAGCGCCATTAAGCAAGAAAAAACAAATAAGCAACAAAAAAGCTAAACCTCTAAATGCCAATAAGTAGATAAAATGAAAATGCGATAGTCACACACAAAGTACACAACAGTCGCAAGGGTCAGCGTGACGTTCAACGTCGGGCGGTAGTGAATTGTGTCTTTGGTAGTTGTGAAGGGGATGTCACCGGTTCGAGTCCCTGTGACCTACCATCTGCCAAAGGACATTTTTTTTTTATTTTTCTTTTTGACAAACCTAAACTTAAGGCTAAGATAAGCACTTTTAACAAATGGACTTAGGACTGAAACTTATTATTAAGCTAAGAAAAAGCAATTAAAAGGCAACAACTTGGTTTTCATAATACTTAGAAAATAAGCTAAATTATTTTGGCTTTTTGGACTTAATAAGCAACTAGAAATCTAATAAGCTAAAAACAGTCCTATAGCTAGACCTAATAAGCATTAAGGACAAGATTTAACCAAGAAAAATAAGCTAATAAGCAACTCTAAACATTGAAACAGATTAACACCAATAGAGTCTAAAAGGACTTTTGACCAATTTTAAGTTAAGATTAAAGGCTAATAAGCAATGAGAATAAGATAAAAAAAAAGCAAAAGCAAATTTAGTACTAAACTCAAATGACTCAGATAAGCTGAAAAAACTAACTAATAAAGAAGAACAGAAAACTAAAATAAAAAGCAGACAAACTACTTGTTTTGACTTTTCTGATATTTAAAAGGACTATTTTGAAGCTTAGATTTAAGATCTCCAAAAATCACATTGACATACAATAAAAATGAAAACAGATTAAGAACCGACCAAACTAAAGACAATTGCACAAATTTATTAAAGATAAGCTGAATCTAACCTCTATTGTGTTTACAACCTTAGACTTTTAAAGAAAATGACCATATACTAGTTCTATCTTAGACAGGTTTTCTAACAAAATTTCCAAGGATTTTCCAAAGCCTATTTAACTTAAACAGATGCATCATGATACACTAAAACCAATTTATGGCCATAAAAGCACTACCTCTAGAGAATTTTTAAGAAATTACTCCAAATAAGCAGTTTGAAGACTATTTTGATCACCAAACTTGAGATTTGATAAAACAAACAACAAAACTTAATTAAACTAATTTAAATCTTATAAAAACTAGAGTTAAGACTAAATAAGAGCTTATGAAAACTTAATCTATTCTCAAAAATAGACTATCATAACTTTTATGCATTATAACCTCTTATCCCAAACACACCTTTAAATATTGAAATTTCTATTTTAAGCTGAATTGTACCAAATTAAGCTCTAAAATTCTAAAACAGATTAAGCATTATGACTTTTAAAGACAAAATAGCAAAAACTAAGGAAAATTAAGCACTTAACAAAAAGCTACACCAATAAGCTATTTTGACTAATAATGAGCAGATTGATTCAAAACTAAATTTAAACATTTCCTAAACACATACTAGCATAATAAGCTAACATTAAGCATAATAAGCACAAATAAGCAGAGATTAAGCACAAATAAGCAGTCTAATAAGCTGAATAAGAAATTAAGCTTAAATGAGTAAAATAGAAAGTACCTTTGTCCTTTGCTCAAAACAAGGACTAAAGTGCTCTTAAGAGCTTATCTACAAGCTCCAGATTGTTAAAAACAAGCTGGTAAAGTCCATAAGCCCATCCAAATCTGGCTTATCATCCTTATTTAAGCTAAAACTGACTTTTGAAGTGATTAAGGTGAATGGCTTATTCAGTTAAGCTTAAAGAAAGCTTAACTGAATAAGAGCTAGCTTGAAAGGTAACGTAGCTTATTGAGCTTATTTAGTCACATTTAGACACATCTTAAACGAATTTTCATATAAGTAGAACATAAATTTAAAACACAATTTAAGTGAAACTTGAATTTTATAAATATCAAAAGAGATACAAGGATTAAAATAGGAAAATAACATTAAAAATAAGCAGGAAATAAGACTAAAGTTGCTATAAACAATCTACTAAAAACGTACAACTAAGCAGATCATTTTTCCTTGTGATAGGCCCCTCCTATTTATAGTTGAACGAGAGAAGGCCTATGTCTAGAGCGTTCCATAAGCATCATCTCGGCCTTTAATCAGAACCAATCCTACAATCTATCTCTTATGCACCCATGGATCACCCCCATGTATCTTTCAACCATTCATACACCCTTTATGATCGCCACGTGTTAAGGATATGATGCAAACCTTGCCACGTAGGTCTTCTAGATAGAGGGAGCGTGTAGATTGGTGGAGGTTTACCCTCGTTAAACGTTAAGAGTAAAAACAGGGGGGAGATAAACAGTGAAAGTTTGACCCAAGTTTTATTAATTTGACTTGGACTCGGGTTATTAGGGATTGGGCTTTTGTATTTTATTTTCTTGGGCCAGTTGGACTATTTATTTTATTGGGTTTGAATGGGATAAATAGTAGGCTTGGGGATTCTTATTATTCAAAAAGTTAACAGGCTGACCCGACCCCATGTTAACAGGTACGGTTGGCCTATTATTGAATATCCTTTGGCTTTGTTTCCCATACTCTTCTAATCTCTGCTCAGTTTTGGCATTTTTGGCTTTGTTTTTGACTTTAATGATTATCCAATAACCTGCACAATACATACAAATACATTGCATTTTCTTATTTT
Source organism: Tanacetum coccineum (assembly GCA_026074375.1). NCBI lineage: Eukaryota > Viridiplantae > Streptophyta > Magnoliopsida > Asterales > Asteraceae > Tanacetum > Tanacetum coccineum. The sequence continues at coordinate 29,756 of BQNB010047200.1, read as the reverse complement.
TGTTATTTAAGCTCTTTAATAAGAAAAATGATATGTGTATTAAACACATATCAAGATTTTAATCACATTATGGTATCAGATGCTTCTCACTTAGGTAAATACAACATGATAATAGGGGATAACAACTAGATGGAATCAATTGTGCAGGCGATGCCCGTCTTCTTGAGTGTTGTGAATCATCAGATACTGAAATAACCAGAAATATCAATATCATTCCTTAGTCTCAATATGTGGAAGAGAATCAAATCAGGCAGCTGTCAGATTCTAACTCATCTTTACAACAAGATGCACTGATATTATCTATGATTGAACAACTGAATACATAGTCATTTGTATTTATACATCTTGGCTATTATCCTTTATAGGCTGCAAAGATCCATTCAGTTAAAAAGGACCATCAAAGTCTATAGCAGAAAATTTAAAAGTGCTAAAAGTGTAGGTTCGAGGAAAAAAGCTCAGATTGTAGAATCTAAGAATGCTAACCACTCGGAACCGAATCATACTTGGGGATCCAATGCTACAGATATTCCATCATCTTCTTCTCTTTTCATGACAGGTTTTCCAGATTGTTATCTGGTATTTGGACTCCGGATGTTTAAAACACATGACAGGGAATCGCTCTCAGCTCATGAACTTTGTTAGTAAATTTTTGGGGACAGTTAGATTTGGGAATGACCATATTGTAAGAATTATGGGGTATGGTGACTATCAACTGGGAAATGTTACTATCTCAAGGGTATACTACACCGAGTGGCTTGGACATAACTTGTTTTCTATTGGTAAATTTTGTAACGGGGATCTTGAAGTCACATTTTGGAAAAACACTTGCTTTATTCGTAATTTAGAAGGTGTTGATCTACTTTCCGGATCATGAGACACAAATTTGTACACAATCTCTCTTGATGACATGCTTAGAACATCTCCGATCTGTCTTCTATCCAAAGCGTCAAAGACTAAGAGCTGGTTATGGCATCGTCGGTTATCACATCTCAACTTCGGTACTCTTAACAAGCTAGCTAAAGACGGTCTTGCATGAGGCATTCCAAGATTTAAATTTTAGAAAGATCATTTGTGTTCAGCATGTGCATTAGGAAAAAGCAAGAAATCCTCTCATCAACCCAAAGCTGAAGACACTAACCAAGAGAAACTATATATCTTGCATATGGATTTGTGTGGCCCAATGCGTGTGGTAAGTATTAACGGGAAAAGGTACATCTTAGTGATTGTCGATGATTACTCAAGATTTACTTTGGTCAGATTTTTAAGGACAAAAGATAAAGCTCCTAAGGCCATCATTAAATGCATAAAAAATATTCAAGTTCTTTTGAATGCCATTGTCTGTAATATTCAAACAGATAATGGAATCGAATTTGTCAATCAGACACTTTGTGAATTTATGAAAATGTTGGCATCTCACATCAAACATCTATTGCACGCACTCCTCAGCAGAACAGCGTTGTCAAAAGGCAAAAACAAACTCTTGTAGAAGTTTCTTGCACAATGTTAATATTTTATAAAGCTCCATTATTTTTATGGGCCGAAGCAATCAACACGGCCTGTTACACCCAAAACCGTTCAATAATCTGCCGTCAATATAACAAAACTCCATATGAGCTTATGCATGATAAGAAACCGGATTTATCATTCTTTCATGTCTTTGGTGCACTCTGTTATCCTACTAATGACAATGACGACCTGGGTAAATTAGATGCAAAAGCTGACATTGGTATTTTCATTGGTTATACGCCCGCAAAGAAAGCGTTCAGAATCTACAACAAAAGAACCCAGAAAACTATTGAAACAATTCATGTGACATTTTATGAGCTCACATCTATGGCTTCTGAACAATTCAGTTCTGGACCTGGGCTTCAATGCATGACCCTTGCAACATCTAGTTCAGGACTCGCTCCAAACCCTATTTCTCAACAACCTTGTATTCCACCAAATAGAGATGATTGGGATCACTTGTTTTAACCTATGTTCGATGAATACTTCACTCCTCCACTAATTGCTGTTACTTCAGTTCAAGAAGTTGATGCTTCGCGAGTTGTGGTTTTAGCTGATTCTCATGTGTCAACTTCCATTGACCAGGATGCTCCATCATCAAGTACTCCATCAACAAAAGAACAAGAACAATCTCCAAACATTTCTCAAGGTTTTAAAGAATCACCAAAAACACCAATCTTTCATGATGATCCACTTAATGAATCTCCTTATGAAGAATCAACTTCTCAAGGGTCATCATCGAATGTGAGACAAACCCACACTCCATTTGAACACATTGGTAAATGGACTAAGAATTATCCTATAGCAAACATGATCGACGATCCTTCTCGCTCAATTTATACGAGAAAGCAACTCCAAACTAACGCCATGTGGTGTTATTTTGATGCCTTCCTGCCTTCGGTAGAACCTAAGAACTTCAAACAAGCACTGACCGAACCGTCATGGATCGATGCAATGCACGAAGAAATTCATAAATTTCAAAGACTAGAAGTTTGGGAATTGGTGCCGTGTCCAGATAAAGTGTTTTTGATCAAACTAAAGTAGATTTATAAGGTCAAGATAGATGAATTTGGTGGGGTACTAAAAAATAAGGCTAGACTAGTTGCTCAAGGATTCAAGCAAGAAGAGGGAATCGATTTTGAGGAATCATTTGCACTGGTTGCTAGAATAGAGGCCATTCGTATCTTTTTAGCAAATGCCGCTCATAAGAATATGATGATCTACCAAATGGACGTCAAAATGGATTTCTTAAATGAAGAGGTCTATGTTTCTCAGCCAGAATGATTTGTTGATCAGGACAACCCATCGCATGTGTACAAGCTCAAAAAGGCCCTTTACGGTCTCAAACAAGCACCACGTGCATGGTACGACATGCTGTTAAGCTTCCAAATATCACAACAATTCTCCAAAGGTGCAGTTGATCCAACACTCTTCACACAGCAAGCTAGGAACGACTTATTACTAGTACAAATTTATGTTGATGATATAATATTTGTATCCACTAATATTGCCATGTGTAATGAGTTTGCTAATCAGATGACCACTAAGTTCAAGAGGTCAATGATGAGGCAGATGTCATTCTTTTTAGGATTACAAATCTCTCAAAGTCCGAAAGGCATCTTTATAAACCAATCTAAATATGCTTCTAAAATTGTTAAAAAATATGGCATGCTAACTAGTGATTCTGTAGACACACCTATGGTAGAAAAGAGTAAACTGAATGAAGATCTACAAGGGATACCAATTGATACTACATTTACCATGGTATGATTGGATCCCTCATGTGTCTGACATCCAGTAGACCAGACCTTATTTATGCAGTCTACTTATGTGCCCGGTATTAGGCAAAGCCTGCCGAAAAGCACTTAAATGCGGTTAAGAGGATCTTTCGATACCTAAAGGGAACCATTAACATGGGTCTTTGGTACTCGAAGGATACCGGTATGTCTATGATAGCATATGCAGATGCAGATTATGCAGGGTGTCAGGACACTAGAGGCAGTACATCAGGAAGTGCTCAGTTCTTAGGTGATAAACTTGTTAGCTGGTCTTCAAAGAAGCAAAAGTGCACCGCCATCTCGAGTATAAAGGCTGAATATATTGCTTTATCTGGGTGTTGTGCGCAAATCCTATGGATGCTTTCACAGCTAACAGACTATGGCTTTCAATTCAATAAGATTCCTTTGTACTGCGACAACAAGAGTACAATTTCTCTATGCTGAAATAATGTTCAACACTCATGAGCCAAGCACATCGATGTTCACTACCATTTTATAAAGGAGCAAGTGGAGAATGGAATTATGGAGTTATACTTTGTCCTGACTGAATACCAACTGGATGACATCTTCACCAAACCCTTGCCAAGAGAAAGTTTCAATTTCTTAATCGAAAAGCTCGGGATGAGAAGCATGAATCTGGAAACATTGAAACGCCTGACAGAGGAAACGAACGAGTGATGATGGTAACTTATATCCTGTAACATATGTACATAAGAAAACATAAAAACACACAAATATTTTTCTTTTATAAAAAAATTTCAAAACAAAATAAAAAAATTTAAAAAATTAGAAAAATATAAAAATATGTATCTCTGGCATGTCTTCTGAAAATCGATAACATTTACGGTCTTAGAAATGTCATTCAATAATGATACGAGACTGTAAATGAAGTTCGAGCAGAAGTTTCAAAAGTTTTCAAAACATGCCAAAATGGCTTGCTATTATTTCGGATAGCAACCCGGTCATCATCTTAAAGGCAAGTATTTCAAAAAGAAAAGTTGACCTCTCAACGAGAATTTATTCTCGGGCATGGTCTACTTAATGACTATGCAAAGGCTTGTGATTATGTTGCATCACAACCCGTGCTTCCTATAATCCATTAGTGTACATGTTAGTGCGCTTATGTGGTAAAATAAGAGAAATCTTATTTTTCATAGTGTTTGGTTTTCTAAATTAAACAATATTTCATCAAAAAATGTTTTTCAAAGACATTTGACCACTCAAACAACGACTACATCTCTTTAAATAGGAAACATGTCATTGTTTGAGGGGGAGAAAATATCAAATATCTTCTTTATACAATCAGTTTTGTGATAATGGAAAAGGTTTTAAACAATAACGGGTTATCAATTAAAGGGGAGTTAATTAAGTTTAGCTTATGTGCGCCTTAACTGTTATGTGTTTATGCCTTTAGGGAGTATATGTGCAAATATGAGTTTCTAGGTATGCTTGTTAAAACATTAGGGATTAAATGTGTGCTTTGTTAAACTTTAAGCGCATCTTAGATCTTATAAGAACAAAGTGCATAGGATATTATACTTGAGGGGGCAAATGTGTCAAATACAAAAATTGTTTTATAACACACTCTCCCCCGTCACTTTCACACATACACACACATACACACTTAATATCTTTTCTTTCCCTCCCAACTTCAAATGCAAAATTGTCATCCCCCAAAACATCATTTCAAGTTGTCTTAAATCTTAAGGTATAAATAGAAAATTGTTCTTAACACTCTTAACAACTCATCTCTTCATCTAATTAAGTTTTCACACGGATTTGATCTTGAAAAACCCTAAATAACGAATTAGGGTTCGTCAAAGTCAAAAGTAGGTAAAACCCCAAATTAAGTGATGGGTTTTACTTGCTTAGGAGTGTAGAACTCTCATTTAAAACAGTTTTGTGAATGGTTAACTTACGAATGTGTTATGCTCAATTTTATGTGTGAAAATTTAGGTTTAGGAGAAATGTTGTAAAATGTTTGTGGGTATGTGTTAACTAGGATGTATATGTATCCTTGAATGTATATGAGCCTTTAAATCTCATCCTTGTTTGTTGTTTCTTGTAATAATGATTTAAAATGAATAAACGAAATCGTTTTTGCTCATACATGATAATTATGTGGCTAAATTTTGTTATAAATGATCCTATGTGGTAAACATCTAAAATGTATGCTATTTGAACAAGTCTTGCTTCATAAAAATCATGTTTGTAGTAATAAGTGCCTTTGAAGGCGAGTTATCAACTGCCTATGTAAGGCGAGTTAACAACTCCCTTCAGGAGGCGAGTTATCAACGACTTCACGAGGCGAGTTAACAACACCCCTTTAGAGGCGAATTAACAATAAGCCCTTAGGAAGCGATTTAACAAATCCCTTTAGGAGGCGAGTTAACATCACACTATAGGAGGCGAGTTAACAATACCCTATAGTAGGCGAGTTAACACCCCTTAGGAGGCGAGTTAACAACATGATTAAGGAGGCGATTTATCAATCCATTATAGGAGGCGAGTTAACAAACCTACCTAGGAGGCGATTTATCAATTCCTCAATAGGAGGCGATTTAGCAATGGTTTTAAGGAATTTTACGATTGAATTTTTCCGAAGGCAATTTTTAACTCAAGTTAGGTAGCTAATTAAAATTAGTTAATTATGCAATCTAATTAAGGTAAGTATGCTATATAACAAGGTTCAACAAGGATATCTGAACATGTCTTAGGTTACCTTATTCTCTACAAGTTAGTTTGAATAGGATTCCCAAAAACTCTAATTCAGTTGTCCTAATGCCTTTCACGTTATGCCTAATTAAGTTTCCCTTCGATGATTAGATCTAATTCAATATTGCTAAATGCCTTAATGAGCCTAATCATTTGAATGATGTCACGACATGGATCAAGCTTAAGTAATCAAAGGGCCTTATATTGTTTCATATATAAAATTGGATATATATATATAAATGAGGATATCAAATAACGTCTATTTTATAGCATTATTTATCCTATGTTATTAGCCTATTTTGTATAATTATTGCAAAGAATTGTTACTTAATCGTTTATATTTGAGAATTGCATAAATTATGGAGTACTTGGTGAAAGTTATCAAAAGGCGTGAATTTTAGAGCTTAAATAAAGATATTTTAAAGATTACTATTCTGACTACCAATACGCCGTATCCATCAAGGAAGATACATCGTATCCGTGCCTACACTCACCAAAGACAACAAAGGAAAGAAGATCAATACACCGTATTCAAGGTATAGTATGTGAATATTCAGGAAGATATCAAACGTGGTCCCTACTCCAAGAAACCCCCAATACGCCGTATCCAATCCCTTGGATACGCCGTATCAAACCGACTTCTAGACCCTATAAATACAAAACTCAAAAACGAGTTTTAGGTGTGCTAAATCATATTCTCGATACCTAAACCACAAAAGTTGATTTTCAGAGGAGAAAAAGAGTAGAAGAGGTCTTGCAATGCATTCCAATCCATAGAAGACAACATGTAATACCATATACTTTAGTAATCGTTTAGTTTTTGGTATCATTCGTTAACTCGGTTAGTTTAACTTGGCTAAATAATTACTCTTGTATTTATTATGACGCTTTAAGGCTAATACTTTTAGGTATTAGCCATTATTATGAAGATCTGAATGTTTGGTATTGTTTATCTCTATTTCTTGATTTATCGTTGAATGCTTGTTTATATTTATCAATTTATACTTGTTTACGTTCTTTTGTATGCAATCTATCATTCAACTGGACCTAATGATACGGACAAGGTAATCTAGAGACTAGGATAGCTCTCCATATAGTGATTTATACATCTAGAATCATAGGATCACAAATATTGTTCTTCTAAATCTGTGTCTAGGATACGCTTCGGGCTTAACTAGTTAATTGGATCTTGCCAATGGTTTATTGAACGTGTTGACTAGAAGGTAAACCTAGATAATTCAACAAATAATGTTCTGATTCTATTGGATAGTTGGACAAGTGGACTACTTGTGTATACATTGCCTTTAAGCAGTAAGTGGGTAAAGTCTCTATGAGCTAGGGTTCAACAAGATCACCATTGCTTTAATCCTTAAGATAGATTATAATTAAGTAATAAGGATGCTTTATGCGGATGCTTAAATTGTGACAAAATTAATGTGTCTAGGTCTTAGGATGAAGTCCCGCCTAAGTCTAAGAATGATATGCCTTTTCGAGATAAGTAATTATTGCACTGAATAAACAAACCAACTTCTAATCGGATTAATGATGGCTAATACAGTTTTCTATCATTAGGCTCGACCGCTCTTTTATCTTTTGTTAATTTGCTTGTGTGGGTTAAAGTGTCTTGAATTGATTGCAGTCACCAACCAAACCCGTGCCAGTCTCTCAGGCTGAAAACCCCCCTTTTACCTATTAGAATTAGGATTAGTACTAACATAGGATTAGCATAGGTTTGACTTAGATTAAAATTAACATAAATTAGATAACCAAAATATAAATAAATTGAGAGATTTAACCTCGCTTCAAGTGTTTGACACCCTACTTATCACGAATCTACCACCGACGGGTACACTGCCCGTTAAATTATTGTTTTTGGTTAAGTCGATAAAATATAAATTTAAAACTTGAACAATCATAAATAAACACCACACTGCGACACATCACTAGGCAACATGATGTAATCCCAGTGACTGATGAAGAAAAGACACTGATTTTGGAAGAAGTAAGTCGATCTAAAATGCTTGCAAAACAAAATGATCCAATTTCAATTAAACATACAATTAATGTTTCTCCACCTAATTATGTTGAGTTAAACCAATTATCTAAAGATTTTGGAATACGTTTTATTCCACAATAAGAATTGTCTGTAGAACAAGCTTTTTTATTACAAACTTCACACCCTAATACTGACTAATCTGATAGTTCACATGTCAAAATTGAGGCTCCTATGGAACTTTCTAAGGTAAGCCTGGTAAGGGCATCCACAATGGGGTGAGGTGACATGGTTCAATGAGATAGTTTATACGCCAACTTATCATATAATTTCATTGTAGGGATAGTAGGTGTAATATGAGTTCCTTTCTATTTGCACCATCTTTATACTCTAATTGTGGGCCCTCCTGTATCATGCTTAAAGAAATCCCGGCCAATTCTCTCTCTATGAAACATAAATGAAGGGTGTAATAGGTTGTGAAAAATTTATAGTATGCATATGTGGCATTGTATTATACCCAAAATAATTGAATGCATTGGAGATGCCCTAAATACAAGCCTTCAAAAGCTTAAATACCATCTTAGAAAATTTGACACCGTGGTGAAAAGAGGATTACACTGGATGCTATAACCGAGGGTTCATGGGGGTTTGAACACACCAAAGCTATTTTTCTAAATGAAGTAATTCCATTTTTAAAGACTTTAAAAGACATATTTAATGTTTTTGATAAAGATCTTCTTGATGAAATCACTAAAGTCCAAACAATTTTTAACTAAATGGAAGTTGTTGTTCAACAGTGTTTTATAGACAAACAGTGTTTTGAAATTCATAAGAAATAACTTTTTCTTGACAATGATCGACTCTTACACCAAATTATGTCTCAAGATGTTATGCTATGTGTGATGAATTCTACTGCTGTTTTTGATGATTTTGTGAATTTAGAAATAAAGAAAAGTGAATCTTTTAATAAGTGTTTAGAACTTGAAGCTGAGCTTGTCAAAAGGAAAAATATGGTTGAACGAGAGTATACACTGAACTTTCAAACAGATTTGCAAGACTTGAAAAACATTGTATTTCTCTAGAACTTGACATACAACTTAATCAACAAATTTTTCAAAAGGACAAATCATGTGAGAATCAAAATGCTCCAGAATTTTCAGAATATTTTGAAAATAATGATTTGAAAGCTCAGCTACAAGAAAAAGACACCACAATCAACAAGTTGAGTAACCACATTAAATCTTTGAGAGAATCTGATAAGAAGGACATAGTGAAACAAGATATGGATGAGATTAAAACCATAAACATTGAGTTGGAGCATAATGTGGCAAAATTACTCTCTGAAAATAAGATTTTACATAAAAAATTATGCATTTTAAAAAGATTTACAAAGATCAATTTGATTAAATTAAAAAGACACATGCTCTTTCTAAAGAACACAGTGACTCTTTGATTGCTTAATTAAACTCTAAATCTATGGAAAATGATGATTTAAAAGATCAAATTCAAGAAAAGGTTTTTGTGACAACAACATTACAAAGTGAATTAAGGAGATTAAAAGGTAAAATGTGCTTGATAATGCCACCACTATTGCTCTAGGTATGTTCAAGCTAGACATAGAACCTATTTCTCATAGACTTAAGAACAATAGGTATGCCCATGAGGATTATCTTAAGAAGACTATAGAAAATACTAACACCATACGTGGACTTGTAGAACGCGCTAGAAAATAGAATCCTAGTAAACCTCTCTTAGACTCTGCTTGCGTGTTTACAAAACACATTCAGGAATTGTTAGTCTATGTCTATACGACATGCCCTAGTTTAACAAAATCTAGTAAGAAACTAGTTGTTGTCACACCAAAGAACAAGGATAAGAAAGCTAGGTTTGTTGACCCTGTCACATCTTTAAACAACACTCAGAAACAGGTTGATTCACATAAAACTCAAGACTCTAACCAACCTTTATTGCATTCTACAGGAGTAATTTGTTCTACTAGTGCTAGCGGATCAAAGCCTACAGGCAATACAAAGAACAATAGGATCTCGCAATCATCAAGTAGTAACAAGACCAATAAAGTAGAAGACCAATCTAGGAGCGTTAAGTCTAGGAAGAATAAAAAGAATCGTGTTGCCAAAACTGAATGCAATGCTTATGTCATGCAATCTATGTTAAATGTGAATTCTAAATCGGTTTGTGATATCTATAATGAATGCTTGTTTGATGCAAATCATGATAAATGTGTTCTTGATTTTGTTAAAGATGTGAATGTGCATTCAAAATCTAAGTCTACCAAGAGTAACAAAAAGCAAAATATTTGGAAACCTACAGGTAAAGTGTTCACTGAGATTGGCTATAAGTGGAAACCCATAGGAAGAACTTTCACTTTAGTTGGTAATTCGTGCCCTTTAACTGGGATCACTTCTACTAAAGTAGTGCATCTTAAGGAAACCACTTCTAAATCAGTAGAAACACAAAAACCAGAGATTAAAGTCTATAAAAGGAAACCCAAACCAATAAATCTGTAGGTTTGAGTAGTAAATCTGCATTTGTAAAATCTAGGATTACTAACACAAAGGAACCCAACCAGTCTTGGGGATCCAATGCTTCAGATGTTCCATCTTCTTCTTCTCTTGTCGGTTTCAGGTTGTCCAGATTGTTCTATAGTATTTGGACTCCGAATGATCCAAGAATATGACAGGGAACCGCTCACAGCTCATCAACTTTGTTTCAAAATTTACGGGTACTGTAAGATTCGGCAATGATCAAATAGCAAAGATTATGGGCTATGGAGATTATCAGCTTAGAAACATTACAATCTCTTGGCTTTATTATGTGGAAGGGTTAGGTCACAACTTAGTCTCCATCGAACAATTTTGTGATTCTGATCTTGAGGTTGCATTTTGCAAACACACCTGCCACATTCGTGACTTAGATGGTGTTGATTTACTCAAGGGATCAAAGGGCTCAAACTTATACATATTGTATTTGGAAAATATGATGTATACCTCTCCTATTTGTCTCTTGTCTAAGGTGTCCAAAACCAAATATTAGTTATGACATCAAAGATTATCCCAATTAAACTTTGAATACATCATTCAACTGGCCACACAAGGAATGGTTCGCGGGCTACCAAGATTAAAGTTTCAGAAAGATCACTTATGTTCTGCCTGTGCATTAGGAAAAAGAAAGAAACACTCCCATAAACCAAAAGCTGAAGACTTCATTTAGGAAAAGCTCTATCTGTTGCATATGGACCTTTGCGGACCAATGAGGATTCAAAGTATCAATGGAAAGAAATACATTTTGGTGATTGTTGGCAATTACTCTCGATTCACGTGGGTATAATTTCTAAGATCAAAGGATGAAGTTCCAGAGTTCGTGATTAAATTTCTCAAAATGATTCAAGTCTGTCTAAATGTGACTGTTCGAAACATCAGAATTGATAATGGCACATAGTTTGTCAATTAGACACTCAAAGCTTACTATGAAGATGTCGGGATTTCACACCAACATCGGTTGCATGCACTCCTCAATAGAACGGTGTTGTCGAAAGGCGGAATCGAACTCTTGTGGAAGCATCACGCACCATGTTGATATTTTCTAAAGCTCCGTTATTTCTCTGGGCAGAAGCAGTTGCGACAGGTTGTTATACATAAAACCGATCCTTGATTAGAAAATGTCACAACAAAATACCTTATGAACTTCTCCATAACAAGAAACCCGACTTATCTTATATCCACGTCTTTGGTGCTCTTTGTTATCCCACCAATGATAGTGAAGATCTTGGCAAGTTGCAACCAAAAGCAGATATTGGAATCTTGGTTGATTATGCTCCAGCAAAGAAAGCGTTCTGGATCTACAATAGAAGGACTCGTTTAATCATTGAAACCATTCATGTTACCTTTGATAAGCTGACTGCGATGGCTTCTAAATAATTCAGTTTAGGACTCGGGGCTCAACTCTTGACTCCTACAACACACACTTCAGGACTCGTGCCAAACCCTCCTTCTCCAACACCGTCTGTCCCACCAACCAAGAAGGACTGGGAAATTTTGTTTCAACTGATGTTTGATGAATACTTCTCTCCTCCAACAAGTTTTGCTTCTCTAGTTCCTACAGTTGTTGCTCCAGTTCTGGCTGATTCAACCGGTACACCTTCCTATACTTTAGTTGATCAAGATGCACCATCACTAAGTACTTCACAAACCCCTCAAGAAACACAAGCTCTAGTACTTCCTTCCGGTGTTGAAGAAGAGAATCATGATATCTAAGTTGCACACATAGATAATGATTAATATTTTGGTATTCCAATTCTAAAACCAACATCTGAAGAATCTTCTTCTCAGGTTGTTATTCCAAATAATGTGCACTCTATATATTAACCACCTGAACACATCAGTAAATGGACTAAATATCATCTGATTGATAATGTAATTGGCGATCCTTTTAGACCGTTCTCCACTAGATATCAACTACAAACTGAAGCCCTGTTATGTTATTACGATGCTTTCCTTTCCTCTGTTGAACCAAAGAGTTATAAAGAAGTATTGACTGAATCCTGCTAGATAGAATCCATGCAAGAAGAACTTAATGAGTTTGAACATCTTGAAGTTTGGGAGCTTGTACCTCGTCCAGATCGTGTTATGATTATCACCTTGAAGTGGGTATACAAGGTTAAATTAGACGAACTATGAGGTGTGTTGAAAAAACAAGGCTAGGTTGATAGCAAGGAGGTATCGTCAGGAAGAAGGCATAGACTTTGAAGAATCTTTTGCTCCAGTTACATGACTTGAGGCCATCGATATCTTCATCTAATTTGTTGCTCACATGAACATGATCGTCTATCAAATGGATATGAAGACCGCATTCTTGAACGACATACTTCGTGAGGAGGTCTACGTCAGTCAACCAGACGGGTTTATCGATCCAGAGAATCCTAATCATGTGTACAAGCTGAAGAAAGATCTTTACAGGTTGAAACAAGCTCCACGTGCTTGGTATGATTTGCTCTCATCATATCTACTCTCCTAGAAGTTCTCCAAAGGAGCGGTTGATCCCACATTGTTCATCAGAAGAGAAGGCAAAGACATCTTACTAGTACACATCTATGTAGATGATATTATATTTGCCTCTACGAAACCTGAACTTTATGAAACATTTTTTGAAATAATGTGTTCAAATTCAAGATGTCGATGATGGGCAAACTATCATTTTTCTTAGGACTTCAGATTTCTCAAAGTCCCAGAGGCATATTTTTAAACCAATCCAAATATGCTTTTGAGATAATCAAAAAATATGGTATGGAAACCAGTGAGCCTGTGGATACTCCCATGGTGGAGAAATCCAAACTGGATGAAGATCCACAAGGGAAAGCCATTGATCCTACACGTTATCGTAGAATGATTGGTTCCCTTATGTATTTGACATCCAGTAGACCAGACCTTCAATTTGTTGTATGCATGTGTGCCCGGTATCAGGCCAAGCCTACTGAAAAGCACTTACATGCAGTTAAATGAATCTTTTGATACCTAAGAGGAACCGTTAACATGGGTCTGTGGTATTCGAAGGATTCTTGTATTGCACTAACAGCTTTTACAGACGCTAATCACACTGGTTGCCATGATACCAGAAGAAGTACATTTGGAAGTATGTAGTTATTGGGTGATAGATTAGTGAGCTTGTCATCTAAAAAGCAGAAAAGCACAGCCATATCGAGTGCAGAAGCTGAATACATAGCCTTGTTAGGATGTTGTGCTCAAATACTTTGGATGAGATCACAATTGACTGACTATGGCATTGGGTTCAACAAAATTCCTCTGTACAGCGATAACAAGAGTGCGATTGCCTTATGCTGCAACTACATCCAACACTCTCGATCCAAGCATATTGATATCATATATCACTTCATCAAAGAGTAAGTGGAAAACAGGGTGGTTGAACTCTACTTCGTCAGAACAGAATATCAGCTGGCAGATATCTTTACCAAGGCATTGGGACGAGAACGACTTGACGTTCTCATCAACAAGCTTGGAATGAGGAGTATGTATCCTGAAACGTTGAAAGTCTGGCAGAAGAAGAGGACGAGTAATTGTGTTAACTCATTTTGTATCCTATGTAAATAAGAAAATATAAAAATACAAAAAGATTTTTCATTTTTTATAAAAAATTTCAAAAAGAAAATAGAAAAATATAAAACCAGAAAACAATATACAAAAATATAAAATCAGATAATACAAAAATATGTTTTTCATGACATGTCTTCTGAAAATCGATAAAATTTATAGTCTTAGAAATGTCATTCAATAATGATACGAGGCTGTAAATGAAGTTCGAGCAAAAGTTCTAAAATGTTGTTTCAAAAAATACATGTCCAGTGCTTGCTTTATTTAAGATAGCAAACCACGTACTTCAACTTAAAGGCAAGTATTTGTCAAAAAAGAATGTGTGTTGAACCACATAACGAGAACGAGAATTAATTTTCTCGGGCATGGTCTACTTTATGACCATGCAAAGGCTTGTGTTTACTTTGCAACACAACTCGTGCTTCCTATATACAATAAGTGTACGTGTCAGTGCATTTATTTATTTAAAATAAGAGAAATATTATTTTTACGGTGTTGATTTAAAAAGGAATTTAATCATCTCAATGTTTCATCAGAAAATGATTTTCAAAGGCATTTGACCAATCAAACAACGACTACAGCACTTTAACTAGAAAACGGGTCATTATTTAAGGGGGAGAAAATGTCAAATAATCTTCTTCAAAATTCATCATTTGATAAAAGTTAAAGGTTTTAAACAATAACGGATTAATATTTAAAGGGGAGTTAATTAAATTTAACTTATTCGTGCTTTATATGTTATGTGCTTAATCCTTTAGGGCCTTAATAACAAAAATAAGTAGCTTAGTCTAGTAGTAAAACCTTTAGGGACTATTTGTGCCAAAAGCCTATCTAGATTTTGCCTTAGGAAAGTTATTAAAGGAAAATGCGAGGAAGTATAAACACTAGGGGGCATTTTTGCCAAAAACTTAAAGTTTTTAAAACAAAAACACCCTCATCCGTTTTGTTTCTTCTCGTCACAAACACACCTAAACTCTTTTTCCTCCATTGCTAAAATCGTCCCACTCAAGAACATCAAGATTTCATGTTTTTCAAACCTAAAGGTAAACTATGAACTTGTTTCTTATATCCTAAATACCTTATAATCAAAAGGAATTAGACAAATACACAAGATTTGGCTCAAAAACCCTAGAAATTAGGGTAGGGTTCTTCAAAATCTAAAGTGTGTTAAATCTTAAATTGATTGGGGGGTTTTGCTTATCTAGGGGTGTAAGTTACTCGTTCATAACAGTTTTATATGGGGTGATTACATGATTGAGTTATGGTTGATTTTTAGTTTGGATTTTTAGTGTTTTTAGATAGAACATGAAAATGTTAGTAGGTTTGTGTTTAGGAAGTGTTAGAATGTATCCTTGAATGTGTTAGAGTATCCAAAAACAAGTTAGAACATGAAAATCTTGATAATCTTGGAAAAACGAGTCGTTTCACTCGTTTTATACCAAATAGTGGTAATTTTTGTGGTAAATTCTTGTTAAAATGTCTCATGTGTTGTTTTTATGTGCTAAGGATCATGTTTAGTTGTAAAATAAGCTCAAAAATTGAAGTTTGTGTTTTCATATAAATTACTCAAGGCGATTTATACGTTAATTACTCTAGGCGATTTATACGTGAAATACGCTGGGCGATTTATACGTGAAATACACTGGGCGATTTATACGTGAAAAACACTGGGAGATTTATACCTGAAATTTTGCACTAGGTGATTTATACATGGTATTTTTCCTAGAATTCTATTTGTGTTCCCTATTTGACTATGTTTGACCAATAGTTAGTTTGTTGACCATCCAAATTGACTTTTTGATCTTTGATCATCAACCTGTGTTATATCTGTATACCTGATAATCTGTGTTTAATCCCTAGTTAATAATCAAAGCTTGCTTCTTAAAACTATCTGCCTAAAACAAATTGTCAATCAGTGATATATATTTGTTTGTGTATAAACTGTATTGGACAATTCTTAGCAGAACCATGAATACTCTAGCTCAACAAACTGCTCTTGACAACGCCTGGTCTCTCCTGATGATCGAGTCAAGATTGGCAAGTGCAACATGAGAATCATTCCTGGAAAGACACAAAAGGAACCTACTTATCAAGTTGTATTGGATTCTCTTGCACTCTCTCCTCTCTACCCAGCTTTCCTAATCACATCAAAAGTCCCGAAAATATATATGCAACAGTTCTGGCGCACCATCACCAAGATCAAAGATTCTTCTTCGTACCAGTTCAAGCTGGACAAGGAAAAAGTGCAGAGTTGATGTAGAAGTCTTTTGTGACATTCTCCAAATATGTCCTAGACTTCCAAATCAAGAATTTGTTGAACCTCCTTCTTCTGATGAAGAAATTGCTTCATTCGTCAAGGAACTAGGCTACAAAGGAGATATTGAATCTATCACTAAAGTGTACCCTGACCACATGCACCAACCTTGGAGAACCTTCAATGCCATCATCAACAGATGCCTTTATGGAAAAACCACATGTCTTGATAAGATTAGACTTTCAAGAGCATAAATCCTATGGGGGATGTTCTATAACAAGAATGTAGATTATGTTGAACTACTTTGGGAAGACTTTATGTTCCAGATAGACTACGGAAATACCAGTGCTACAAGAAAGGAGAACATGCCCTATCTAAGATTTATAAAGGCTATCATCCATCACTTCATTTCTAAAGATAAGTCAATATCAATGAGGAACAAACATTTCATGCACACAGTCTGGGATGACACTCTCTTGGGTTCCTTGAAATTTGTCTCCAAGACTGAGGAATATCAAGCGTATAGAGCACTGATTCCAGAAGAGATGACTAATTTGAAGATGCAGAACTCTCCTGCCTATAAGACTTATCTTGCATTCACTACAGGAGCAACAACTCCCAAGAAAGCAAGAAAAATTAAGAAACCTGCCTTTCTTTCAAAGAAGAAAACTCTTGTTGCTGTTGAAGATCCTGCAAAGAAACCTGCCAGGAAACCTGTTGATAGAATTCAGTCTGCTGGTGTTCAAATCAAAGACACTCATGGTGTGTTTATGTCAAAGAAGAAGGCACCAACAAAGGCTGAAAGAAGCAAAGGGATTGAATTGCTGTCTGAAGCCGCTTTACTTGAGGAAGCTCAGTTGAAAAAGGCTATTTAAAAAAGCAAACGGGAAACAAACATTCATCAAGCAGGTGGCTCAAGTGAGGGAGCTGGTTTAGAATAAAAAGGTCCTGATGAGCCAAAAGGCAAGTCAATTGACACAAGTGAAGGAACTGGTTTAAAACTAGGGGCTCCCAATATGTCCAAAGCGGATTCTTTTGAGAGTGAGTATGAATCTTAGGGAGATAGTGATAATGATGATGATGATGATGATGATGATGAACAAGGTGATGATGAAAGAACTGAATCTAAAAATGACAAAATTGCTAATCTCAATAAGACAGATGATGATGATGAAGAAGGTGAGTTTGTACATACCCCTGATGACTATGTACCTACTGATGATGAAAATGTAGATGATGAAGAGTATGATCGTATCAATGAGGAGATGTATAGTGATGTGAATATAGAGTTGAAAGACACAGAGCTTGAAGGTGAAGGGAAAGACGATGAGGAAATGACTGATGCTGGTCATGTAGATGCTGAACACGAGAACGTTAATCAAGAGGTTGCAGGTGATCAAGTCAAGGATGATGATCTGGCAACAGTTACAGTTGCCCCTGCTACACAGAAGACTAAAGTTCCACTACCAAGTTCTTCTATCTCATCCGACCATACCACTAAATTTCTCAACTTTGATAACATTCCCTCGGCTGACACTAAAATTATCTCAATGATAGATATCAAAGTCCAACATGAAGATCCAAGTATTCAGACCTCACCACTTATCACCGTACTTGTTTCGGTAATTCCTGAATCTTCAACAGCTCCAGCAACAACCATTCCTCCACCTATTCCACCATTCATCCCTTTTCCACAACAATCAACACCGATACCAACACCAACAACTACAGAAGCAACAATCTCAACCACTGTTGTTCCTGATTCCATAACCCTTACTGCTATCCATCAAAGAGTGTCTAACTTGGAGAAGGAAGTCAAGATTATCAAAGTTATTAATCACGATTCAGTAATTCTTGCAGCAATCAAGTATGAAGTTCCAACTGTTGTTAAAGAGTACATTGGAACTAGTCTAGATGATACTCTTTATAAGGTGATCCAAAAACATACTGCAGAACTTATTAAGGAACACTCCGTTCCAGCAGATGTCGTAGAAATGCTCCAACAGCATCAGAAACCTCAGAAAAGTGTTGCTGATATTCGCAAGATCAAGATGGAACAAGCAGGAAAATAGCAAGAGACCAAATACACCATCACTTCATCTGATACGGCTGAATTACAAGAGTTTGATCAGAAAAGAACCTTGTTTGAGACAATGACTAAAACTAAGTCATTTAACAAAAACACCAAGCACAAGGCCCTATATCATGCTCTCATGGAGTCTATTCTTAAGGATGAAGATGCCATAGACAAAGGTGTTGTAGACAGGTTAAAGAAGAGAAAGCCAGATGATGCTGACAAAGATGAAGGCCCTCTTGCTGGACCAGACCAAGGGTTGAAAAGGAAGAAGACGAGCAAAGAAACTAAACCATCAAATAAAGCCAAGTCAACTGGAACCTCCAAAGGCACAACCAAATTGCAACCAAAATCTATTGGCAAGTCTGCACAAGCAGAGGAGACAATGTTTGAGGCTGAAGATACTTAAGTGCCACATAATCTAGGAGAAGACATGGGTAACACTAATGAACCACCTGTTGTCAATGCTGACCCAAAGGACTGGTTCAAGAAACCAGAAAGGCCACCTACTCCAAATCCTAAGTGGAATAAATGTAAAATAGTTAATAATAAGCCTACTCAAAAATGGCTTAGTGACCTTGCCAAAGCAGAAAAACCTTCTAAATTATTTGATGATTTAATGAGCACTCCGATTGACTTTAGCGCATTTGCCATGAACCGCCTGCAGATTAGTGATCTCACACAAGATATTCTGGTAGGACCGGCTTACAAGCTTCTCAAAGGCACTTGCAGGAGTTATGTCAAGCTAGAATATAATATGAAAGAATGTTATAAAGCACTGAATGATCAACTAGATTGGAATAACCCTGAAGGTGATAGATATCCATTTGACTTAAGCAAACTACTACCTCTGGTTCAATCAAGAAATCATTAGATTGTCCCAGTTGATTACTTCTTCAATAATGACTTGGCATACTTGCAAGGAGAAAGCACCGACAGAACATACACAACTTCTTTGACAAAGACAAAGGCTGCTAAGTACGATCTGCAAGGAATTGAAGACATGGTACCCAACTTGTGGAGTCCCATAAGAGTAGCTTATAACAGACACGTTCTTTTAGGCACTTCACATTAGAGATCTAAAAGACAAACCTTCTATGGATGTGCTAGTAACAGGGTGTCCAAACATGATGTGTATTCCACCAAAAGATTTCTGGCAGTGACAAATGTCAAAGTCAACATATGGTATGGTTATGGTCATCTAAAGGAGATTGAAGTTTGAAGATCTGATTAGCAATTATACAAGTTTATGGAATGCGATTTTCCACGACTTCATCTTAATGACATCGAGGACATGTTGTTTCTCGTCGTTCAGAACAGGCTTAACAATCTCGATGGTGAAGTTATTGTGCACTTTGCTGCAGCATTACTTATGTTCACAAGACGTATAGTAATCGAAAAGAGCGTGGAAGATCTTCAACTTGGTGTTGAACGTTACCAGAAGAAGCTCAACATCTCTAGACCGCAGACGCACAAGACTAGAATCTCTGACCTACAACCATATACCGCCTACTCAAACCCCTAAGGATTTATCTAGTTGGACAAGTTAGAGAGAAACAGACTGATGTGTAGTCATGAGCTCTACAAGTTCAGTGACGGTACACTTATATCAGTCAGAGATCATCTCAAAGACATGGCCAAAAATCTGGAGATGGGGTATACAAAAGTCATGCCAAGAAGGAGATGGAGTAACTTGGACAAGAAACGGTCTCGCATCATGGTGAAAGATATTGATCGTCAGTTGCTGGAAAGAAGGTTGATGAGAAGCTTGGAAAACTTTGTTGGTGGAAGGGAATACGGGGAAGACCTTTAGAACTGCTTCAAGCGAATAATATGACTTTGTCATATTTTATTCTACCCTCAGGTCAATCCTCATAATTATAAAACTATTGATCATGCCTATCAGAAACCAGGTCCAAAACATAGATATCAGAAACACTAGCTGTTGTCTGGTATTAAGATAGTCAGCATGGACCCAGTGATGTGGGATGCACAACCATCGCCTAGCCACTCAAGGTCTCTCAAAGAACGTCTTGTTTTCATTTGTCATTAAGATTACACACATTTATAATGACTTTTCTCCATCTCTGAGTTAAGTTGGTATTGAAAAGGTGGCAGTCAGCTCCAGCCTCTATTTACTAAAATCAAAGTGCACTAATCGAGTCTTAGAGCCATAAAGAAATCATCCATAAATCTCACTAGGACACAATTCCATATATTTGTTTTTCATACACTAAGAAAACAATTAATATCTTAAGAGATCCTACGCATTATCCTTGTGATATGCCCAAACATCAAAATGATAACTTAAGTATTCACAATGACGATGAAATCCTTCTAGAGCCAACATCAAACAAGCTATGCGTAGGTGAACTTGTGAGATCCATATATGGATCAACCTTGGACACTGGATATCGATTCAATCCAGACTATATGAATTGAGAACGGTTGATGCATTTAGAAATGCATAAAACTCCTCGATGTGATCGCAAATCACTTTAGCAGTGACAGGTCGATTGATGTTTGAAATCAGTTTTTGATTCAAATCGGTGAGACTTTTGTCTCACTGGTACACACATACGTGTTATCTGTTTTTGAGACGCTCCTGGTAAAGAGAACGTCTATGCAGATGCGAAACCCTGTCAGGAGATCTTTAGAATTCTACCTTGATACACAAACAGTATTTATAACTGATATAATGTTGAACCGTGGTTATTGCAACCGTATTCGACGAATTGACAAAGACACTTTCGTCCATATATGTTGTTTATCACTAACCCATTCATGCAGGAAATCCCGATGGTGGTCGCAACTGGTTTAAGACAAGTCAAGATTCATAGCCACATGCTCATAATCGACCGACATATGTAAAGACATTATGAAAGCTCAAGTACATGTTTCGAGACTTTCGCTACTCTGATACCGCACGTCCTTCTTGAAATGACGAAGTGTTAAAGTTAAAGAACTTCAAGAAAGATGAAAATACAAGCTTTCAAGAACAAAAAAAGTATGAGCATGTCGGTGCGAAGGTCACAAGTACACAAGATGGCAAAAGATCACAAGATGATGACTAAGAGATTATGTTTGTATGATGATCTCAAGAAGCTCAAAGATCACATACAAGACAAGCTTAAAGGAACAAGCTAAAGCCTAAAGTCTAAAGATCACTACGCATATAACAAGTTAAAAGATAAAGATTTAAGACCACGAGCAAAGACGAAGACATTAATAGAATGCTAGGCTTAAGAATTTTGTAAATTAAAGTGACCTTCCTTAGGGGAAGATTGTTAGAAATCTAGAAAAGACTCGGTCACTCATAGAATACGTAGCTCGTAGGTCTTAGTTAGTTTTTGGAACCTTAAATAGGTAAAAGGGCCAACGCCTATAGAAAGTCCATCAAGGCCCCTATGAGCCACGACTAGGACATGTATAAATACTGTCTCCATAGCTTGGAGAGGGTGTTGGTTGGTTTCATTTTCACACACACGTATAATCTAATATTCTCTCTTTTCTTTCTCTTTCTAGAAACATTCCATACATCCCTTCTCTCTAGTTCATGCATTCATTTGGTTTGAGATTAGATCAAATATGTATTCTTCAAGATCTGTGTTGGTTTCCATAGTTTGGATACATTTATGAACATCATTTAATGTTTTAACAGACCGATTTACCTCATACTCGCACTTTGAGACATGCAGGGTTCATGGGAAAAGTGTTTTTTCTTGGTTCACTTGAAAACATGTATGGTGCACATTTTTGCATTTTTTGTCCTTATGGTTTTTTCTTTTCTTAAGTGTACCCCTAATTTTTGAGGTTTATAGGATGTCACATTTGGTGGTTGGTGACGAAACGATTTTCTTAGGGCCGTTTTTATTATTTTTGATACAAATCATGATAGTTTCATAATAATAGGATCTGATCACCCTCTATTTATCACATTTAAGAACTTGAATAGCTCTCCTTGACTCTACCTCTAATACCCCCACCTTATCGGTCACTAGTTTCCTAGTAGAAAACTCTTCTCCAACAAACAAATCACCTTATTTGATGTTGGCCTTACCCTTGTATGCCTTTCTTATTTCCTTCAACCTTTTTATATATGTTCTTTGCATGCTGATCTTCATCACCCTCACCACCATTATGTCACACCCCCAAATGGGGCCTGGACAGAATAAGTGTCCGAGGGCGTGACTTCATGAGTATGTGTGGCACAAAGTACAAAGAACGACCTCTAAGGGGTACGTTTTAAAAATAAACATCGTTGCATTGATAACATAAATCAAGTCGTTACAATAATTATATGATTTAAAAGGGGTCAAATGCGTAAGTGTAAATAAGATTTGACATTTGTCAACGATGTTTAAACAATAGATAAAGATTCTTGAAAACTGGGCCATGCAAGGAGACACCATATAGCAATTAAAGACATCCACAGCTAAGCACCTGAGAAAAACATGCTTAAAAATGTCAACATAAAGTTGGTGAGTTTATATATTTAAGTAAAATATTTATAAGGACTAAAAGAGTTTAGTAATTTTGGTTTCATTCACAAAATCAGGAAAAGTATTTGGTAACTGATATCGTTTAATAAAAGTAGTGAGGATCTCAACGTTTCTGAGTGTGTGAGACTATTGTAACACATACAATATCACACAGAAATGTTTATGATATTACCCTAATCTCATGACACAGAAGCCTTAATAAGTTGCATAATTCCTAGTCTTTTAGATTTGTCTTGAATTGATGTTTTGCCGAAACACCCAAGTACTACCTCAAATGAAATGCACCCACTGGCCAATGTACTCATCCAGAATTCTGGGTGGAGGTGTCAACCCCAATAGATCTATTCACATCATTCGTGCTTACACGAAGTAATTAACGGTTCATGATAGTGTGTATTACGTGGCAATAGGGAAACTTAGGTAATATGTAAAAGTTTGAGGTACTTGCATTCATAGTAAAAGCAACCAACATATTCGTAAAGAGTTTAAAGTACTTATATTCATAGTAAAACGAGTGTGAAATCAATCATGTAAATGAGTTTTGTAAACGAGCATATAAACGAGTTTGGTAATATTCATGCATATGAGTTTGTAAACGAGCATGTATCTCACCCCAAAAGTTATAAAGTAAATGTAAAATAAGTAAAACGTGGGGCTATAAACTCACCTTAAGCAAATGGTGAGAAAGTAATTCAATGAAGAGTATAACGAAATCGAACGACTCTAACCGCGACCTAATTAGAAGACGCGCTTTAGAAACAAGGAATAAATAACGAAATGTCGGATCAGACGCTTATATAAGAAATAGACATCCATAAGTGTTTGTGCTTTAGTTTATTTAGTAAAAACGTGTCATTACGAAAGTATAAGGTTTATAGTAACGTTATGCCATGTTTTACGAAAGGTTTCCTATTTCGGAAAGTTGCTATTTTTAGAAAGTTTCTATTTTAGGAAAGTTTTTAGTTTCAGGACGGTAATAGCGTCCCCTATCTTAGTCATTTCCATAGTTCCAAAAGCGCATTAGTGAAACCTAAATGACTATGCATTATATCTATCTCGCTAGTATATCCTAACTTACTATATTTAGAAATATTCAACGACATCGAAATATTATTTTTAGAAAAACTCCTAACCTCTCGTAATAATATTGGAAAGCTATGTTAATATTTTCTTAGGTTTTCGGAACCTAAACGGACCTAACCCGCTTGAAAACGTTTTCATATATAAAATTATATGTGCGAAAATAACTTGACGAAAATTAAGGTTTAACTCACTCATAAAGCATTTTTTACACGACTTTCGCGCCTTTGGAAGGGAAACGTCATTTTAGGCCATGTTTATGGTTTACACTTTAGCCGAAACGGACTCGAAAGACTCCAAAATGGTCATTTAAGTTTCTGATTTGATCGTATTAAAATCATTTTGCCAAAACATGTTTCAAGTTTCATTTGAGCGTAACTCGGTCATTTTAAGTCCGATTTTAGTGTTTGAGATATGAAAATTTATCTATTCGAAACAAGCTATCCAAAAACTACCTTCTCGACTAATGAAAACATTCTTAAGTGTCCAAAAACCTCCAAACAAAAATGGATCAGCAACATTAATTTTCATAAACGCTTCTGAAAATCCATCCAAACTTCACAATAGTGCTTATACTAACCTAATCACATTCACTACTAAACTAACCAACAAAACCACTCTTAAATGTATCCTAATCTCATCATCATCATTGTTGCAACACACTAGTTCGCTCATCCTTACCATAATAACAATATGTAAATCAAAGAACACATAAAAGTTTGATTATTTCATAAACCATCTTGTTTCTTTTTTAAAGACTTGCACAAACACAATAAGATATATAGATCTATGCAAGAACATAAGTAAATATAGAATGAATGGTAGAAATGAAAGTAAGAGTTTCAAAGTAAGCTTACAAGATGAGAAGAACAAGAGGGAAAACACAAGATCTAAACTAATAACCCTAGATCTTGAGAAACCAATAAATATAACCAAACCCTAACTTTAGATCTTGAACAAGAACCTTAAAATCAAAGAACCAATCTATGGAAACACCTTAAATAACCTTAATGAACAACTTGTACACTAGATCTTGAAAGGAAATAAAGATTTTGGACACCCTATGGGTGTGTATGTTGAGTCGTGACTACAAGAAGAGAAAGGGAAGAAGAGAGAAAATTTTGGAGGTTTGAAAGAATATGCAAATGACCTAAATTCTTTTAAGGGGTATATTTATAGTGTAAGCCTAGGGTTTTGGTGTATAAGTATTGACCAAGTCAAAGACTAACACACACTTATTGTGTGTGTATGTGTGTGTTCGGTTCAAGAGAGAAAGAAAAAGGGAGACCATAAGCCAACAATATGGAACCATGGTGCAAGTATGGATGTTTAAGGGTCAAATGGTTAAAACACTAGTCAAATGGTGTAAGAACAAGTCACATGCATATGTTGGTGAATGTATGTATGCATGAGAAAGACCTCATGAGAGGTCACTATCTACACTTACACATAACACATGCCTAATAAAACAAGAAAATATGCCATTGATTTAATTAGAGGCTTGAACCAAGATTTTGAAGAGAATAGGGAAAATTATTTCAAAATTTTTAAGTTTGGGATAGATAATGGTTGCTAACTCGAGTTTACATGCAAAGGTGGTGAGTTTCCGGGGTTCCGTTGGACGTAAAATGCTAAAAACATAAAACGTACGCGATAAACGTAAAAATTGTAAACGTAAGTGTACGTAGCCTACGTACCACTATAAAATGACTAAATCAAGAATAATATGAGTAGACTAAACTTAGTTCGGAGTCGGGTGGCGTCCAATAACATTTTTTTTAGTTTTACACGGGATAATTTCCCGGTTTTAAGTCAAATTCAAACGTAACTTATAAAAGTCAAAATAATGAACGGAATAGTTTAAAATAATGGCTTGAAATTTACGTGGTGTGACAGATGTTCAGCCTTAACCTTTAAACAAGTCAAACACTTACTTACATACACAACTATGTCTTTCTTTATACCCGGCCACCAATACCTATCTCTAAGGTCATAATATATCTTATCAGCTCCTGGGTGTACAGAGTACTTTGACTTATGGGCTTCATCCATTATCAGGGTTCTCACATCACCATTCAAAGGCACCCATATTTGATCCAGGTAGTACAAAGTCTCATCACTTCTCTGTTCTATCATCTCGTCCAAACCTTTCTGCAATCCTGCAGACTCATTCACAGCCTCCTTTTGAGCCGCCAGTATCCTATCCTTGATACTCAACTGAAGGGTCATATTCATAGCTCTAATTCTCTTAGGCTTTACTCTTTCCTTCCTACTTAGGGCATTAGCCACCACATTCGCCTTACCGGGATGGTAGCGAATCTCACAGTCATAATCACTAAACAACTCTATCCAGTGACACTGTCGCATATTCAACTCTTTCTGACTAAAGATATCCTGAAGACTCTTATGATCTGTATAGATGACACTCTTTGTCCTATATAGATAATGTCTCCAAATCTTAAGGGCAAACACAACTGCTCCCAGTTCCAAATCATGGGTTGTATAATTCTTTTCATGAATCTTCAACTGCCTAGACGCATATGCTATCACTTTACCTCTCTGCATCAACACGCAGCCCAGTCCTAACCCGAACGCATCACAATACACCACAAAGTCTTTCGGTCCATCAGGGAGAGCTAGAACAGGCGCATTACACAATTTATCCTTCAAAGTTTGAAATGCCAAATCTTGTTCCTCACCCTAATCGAAAGTCTTACATTTCTAAGTCAAGATAGTAAGAGACTTAGCTATCTTAGAAAAGTTCTCAATGAACCTACGGTAATATCCAGCCAATCCTAAGAACGAACGAACCTCGGTCGGAGTTCTAGGGTCTTTCCAATTCTTACCAGCTTCAATCTTACTAGGGTCTACATGAATCCCATTACCATTTATCACATGCCTACGAAACTGCACTTCTCTTAGCCAGAATTCACACTTAAAAAACTTAGAATACATTTTCTCCTTCTTGAGTAGTTCCAAGACTAACCTTTTGTGTTCTACATGCTCCTCCCGAGTCTTACAGTAGATTAAGATATCATCTATAAACACTATCACAAACTTATCAAGATAAGGCCTACAAACTCTGTTCATTAAATCCATGAATACCGCTGGTGCGTTAGTCATACCAGAGGGCATTACCGTGAACTCAAAATGCCCATAACGAGTTCTAAACGCAGTCTTTGGAATGTCATCCACATGCACTCTCAGCTGATGGTATCCAGACCTATGATCTATTTTTGAGAAAAACTGCGACCCTTGCAGTTGGTCAAATAGATCATCAATCCTAAGAAGCGGATAACGATTCTTAACAGTCA